>NJDD01005162.1:24158-54713 GCA_002245505.1 Calephelis nemesis | reverse complement strand
AGATGTCACGGTGTTAGTGACAGCAAGCCTATGCTCGCCTTTTACGAGCTGCCTGGCACAGGAAGGCAGATGGTCTATTCTTCAAAGAAGCCCGGACCAACACGGGGGCCTACTGAACCTTTGTTTATATAATCTCCTTAGACAAAAACGTTGGCTGGTAGAGATCGCTTTGTTTGGCGATAAGACCGCCTTTTGTGTACTATAAACTATAATAATATGCTATTGTTAATACTTAATTGTACCATTTTCTAATAAGTTTAATTGTGCACAATAAAGAGTTCATTCATTCATTCATTAATGTATTACTTAGATTAGATATGCCGTCTATCACATTTTTGCAAGTGGCGAGCACTTTTGTTATAGTTTAAGGAAACATATAATGACAGTACCAAATATCGTGTTAAGAAACGCGAAAATGCGATTAAAAGTATTATATATTTATATAAGAGTGATCAGCGAAGAAACTCACGCGTTTTGAGTAAGAGACTCCTATAGGTAAGAGACAAACGTAGCCTATAGACACCAAATATGTTACAGGCGCGTTTAATGACCGGAATATGAAATTCATTATGTGTGCGGGAATAGGCAGACAGTGGGAACCTTATCCATGGATAAGTATTTTTTTCTTACACAAATAAAACTACAGCACAAAGTATGCGAATGACACTAAACAACAACTAATACTCCCCGTGTTGGTCCGGGCTCCTTTGAAGAATAGACCATCTGCCTTCCTGCCAGGCAGCTCGTAAAAGACGAGCAAAGGCTTACTGTCACTAACACCGTGACATCTGACTAGGTGGTAGAGTTTCGCAGCGACTTACCCGGATTGGTACCACCGCCTTACCTATTCCTGCCGCCAAAATGTCATGACGTCTTCCGGTTCGGAGGGTAGGGTAGCCGGTAAACTTACTTTTGCCCAAGGCTCAACATCCCGGCCTCAGGTTGGCAACGCATCATTACCACCTTTGGTGTCTCTAGTCGGCGAAAATTTCTTACCATCAGGAAATCTGTCTACTTGTTTGCCTTTCAATATCATAAAAAAAAAACAAATAAAATGAAGTATTCCATATATAAAAGTCAATCTATACTTATAATAAATCTGTAGAAGGGACAATTCTGTACATTGAAAATATTGAAAAAATAAATAAAATAAATAATTACTGGATCGATACCAAACCCAAATATGTGGTTTACAAAAATTGTCTGTATGTTCAGACATCACGTGAAAACTAACGGTTCGATTTCGAACTTAGTATAATTATACCTTATTATCTTGGGCATAAAATGGAATACTTTTTATTCTGGAAAAATACGTAGAAAAAAATAAATCTTATTTTTTCAGTTTTATCACGCGAAGACTGACATCCGCGCGGACGGAAACGCGGGCGGAAGCTAGTATAGAATGTTACAAACACTGTATATATATAGATTATTGATATTTTAAGCTGATAGTTTTTCGAGGTTCAGGGACGGTTTAAGTTATTTATTCAAGGGCAACAGATTTGCCTTACCACAATAAATAGACGTGAGTTTAACTAAACATCGTCTAAAATTTGAAAAAAATAAATAACATCCTAAGTGTGGATGACGTGGTACTATGTTATTGGTTGAGAATCCAATTTTAGAGTGTTATTTAAAACATGAGTTCAATCAATCGTTTAATGTTTTTTGTAGTATGAGGGAAGTTTTAGCTACAAGTAAATAAAACTTGAAATGCAACATTTTACCTGAAAACACTAGAAAGTTTAGAAAGGTCGCGAACGTGCGGCTTTAAAACGGAATAAAGGAAGTTGAAATAGTGGCTCCACCTTGCGACAATTTTCTTCGGCATTTCCTGCGATATTGAGATAATACCTTGGACTCGAATGGAACGGTTCATTTACTCTTCTTACTTTGCGTCTCCCGTATTACCAGCTATTTCCGTATCTCGTCTGCGCGATATATTTTACGATATTGGTTTTTGAGTTTATCTTGGAGTTTTATCCTCGTTGATATCTTAATGTGCTAGTACGCCCCATTAATGTTTATCAATTCAATTTATTTATTTATTTGCTTGCATTAAAACAGAAAAAACGGGGACAACAATACTTTAATCTTTTTATGTATTAGTATCGGTTAATTTCATGTAATACCTACGAATTTCGCTGGATGGGGTAGTACATATAGTATATAAAAACCTAGAAATTGCACGTAATTTGAAAATCTTAATTTATTTGTTGTTCGAATATTCGTAAGTAAGTAAGTTGGCCACCAATTCATATGAAGTTTTGTACGACTATTTTGCCTATAAGGAGTATGTAATAGGAAGAATATTCAGCGAAATAATTGAGACAGGATTCTTAAAAGCTATGTGTTGTACATCAGCTTTTTTTGTTTAAATATTCATTTATGGCGGGACAGTTACTAAGCCAATTTCAATAGAAGTATTTGAAGGAAAAAATATGAAATGTATAAGTCAACGTCTGTACTAACATCATAAAAAGGGAATGTTTGATTTTTTGTTTGTTTGAAGCGAATAGGCTCCGAAACTACTGAACCGATTTTAAAAATTCTTTCACCTTTAGAATGCTACGTTATACTTGAATGAAATAGGCTTTGTTTTATCAAAATCGGTTCGGTAGAAGCCAAGTTACGCAGACGAAACTGCGTGGAACTGCTAGTTTGTAGTACTTGCCATAAGGCGGACTTGTCTCGTGATACAGGTTTTATTTTGGAAAAAACTATAATTTATTGAATTAGACATCAAGTTACAATACTTGATGCCCCGACGATCTTTATACCGTTCGCCATTTTAATTGTAATTCAATTTTTCGGGTCTAAGAACATAATTAACTAAACATCATTAAAATCGGTCATTATTAAAGAATTCTGTAAGAATAATTTGGATATATTACCGTGGCTTATAGACAGCAACCCTACAAGTTTATTCGTTCTGTGGCAGAAAAGCTTGTTAGGTCAGTGCTTATAATGCCTGTAAATAAGAAAAAAAGTTTTATTTTCTGTCTACAAAAATATTCTAATATGTACGCTAATCCAGCTAAGTCATTCGTGTTATAAAACATGTAAATGCTAAAAGCTCCCTCAATAATCTGCCGTTGATCCGTATCAGTCGCAAAAATATAAAAAAATAGGAAAAACCTCTTAAGCACCTTTGCTGATCAAATATTCACACCAGGATGGGGGATGCGTAAGTCTGTGTAAACAAGCCATTTTGAGCCCCAATTACTTGAAAACATTATTTTAATATGCCGTTTAATAGATTTTTTTTATAATATTAGAAGGCAAACAAGAAGACGTATTTCCTGATGGTAAGAAATTCACGTCGCCTAGAGACACCAAAGGTGGTAATGGTGCATTGCCAACCTGAGGCCGGGATGTAAGGCTTCGAGCAAAAGTCAGTTTACCGGCAACCTTACCCTCCAACCGGAACACGTCAACAGCAAGCATTGACGTTATGGCGGCAGGAATAGGTAAGGCGGTGGTACCAATCCGGGCGAGTCGCTGCGAAACTCTACCACCTTGTCAGATGTCGCGGTGTTAGTGACGGTGAGCCTACGCTCGCCTTTTACGAGCTGCCTGGCAGGAAGGCAGATAGTCTATTCTACAAAAGAGCCCGGACCAACACTGGGAATTCTTAATTCATTCATAGTCTTGTTTCCGTCGTCGATTAGTGAAATTCTTTTGCTACAAATAATAACAAGCATCATTTAATTCATCAAAAAAACATCTATCTATGACCCATAAAAATCTACAGGTAATACCGACTTTACCGATATTTCACTAATGTTTAATTATTGTTTATTTAATGATTTGTGATTTGAGAAGAAAAAAAAGCATTCGTGTTTATGCTTTACACGGGTTGTTTACTCATTGGCAGCACTTGGCAGAATTTCGTTGTAGACTAACAAAGCTTATAAATTCTTTTAATCACAATAAGTATCTTAAATCTTTCTGAAAAAAGAAGTGGACCTGGGCTGGACCTACTAGATTCCACCACATTTTTAGGAATCACTGTAGATAAAAAGTTACAATGGGGCCCCCACATTACAAATCTTGCCGTCAGATTGAGCTCAGCAGCTTACGCTGTTAAGAAAATTAAGACATTTAACAGATATCGACACTGCTAGAATTGTTTATTTTAGTTATTTTCACAGCCTCATGTCTTATGGCATTCTTCTCTGGGGAAACTCAACTGAGATAAACACAATATTTGTTTTGCAAAAGAGGGTATGGGTCGTAAATAGCTGCAATTGCTTTAGTGTGAAATTATATAAGTGAGTTTTAGCAATCACCTGTTTCGGCTTCACTCGAGGATACAGCGTGTAATGTGAAATGTACTTTTAAGGCTCAGTCAGCCAGAAGAGCCAATCGCCGCACTCCCCCTTTACATGATTACTATGAAATATTGCGCTCTAAAGTAAACGTCTTAAGCGACAAATCACTATTTTTGACACTATAAAAGTAATTTGAAAAGAAATATAAAAACTGAAACACTTATCTTTTAGGTATAGTACTTATATATGTTTATGTTAAATCTGGTGTCGATATTTCCATATTTGAAGTAGACAGTTGGGTTTTGCTTTCAAAAAAGGGTTAACGTTTTGATTTTTTTCTATCGAGCTAAGTGAAATGAATCGTGTGTTGGAAACACTAGTCTTATAAAGCATATTAATGTTAATCTTGTGGATTTTTGTCACCAAGATCCATGATTGCTATGTATGAAAAAAACATTATACTGCTGACGTATTCTAGCGTATATGGCCCCTTAAGTATGTGGCCAGGCATCGAAACGACCCGCCCGCTCCCCGCTTCCCGCGCTGCGTATTCTTTCTTAGCCTCAGTGATAGTTTAGCTGGTAATTTTATTTTAATATAACTTTTGAGTTAATAAATGAAATCATTTAGGTAGTGTAAAGAGCTTTTATATTGCGCATGGAAAGGTTAAAGTAACTTATGTATTTTATTTGATAAAGGTTAATACTGTGTCTGTTTAAACAACTTCACAATAATTACCACATTATACGTGACATTTTTATTCATGTGAGTATAGTAAGTTATAGTTAAAAGTTAAGTTTAATCATTGTTTTGTTATAACTCAGAAGGCAGCGTTTTAAGTGAAAACTACCAACGGGCGTAAATTTTTCAGACACTTCGTTATAATATAATAATTATAAAATGACAATGTATTTTTTTAAATGGATAATTTGTTGCTAATCTCGCGATTTTATGCAACTTCACCGAGCTTTGTGGACCGAGCAGAGTGCTCAGCCCGAGACATCTTTATTTAAATGCATGGGGCTGTTACCTACAACGCCAGCACCAAGGGCTGTCACCCGGGAGACCGTACCTCGACTTGGTGCTGCGTTCTGGTTACTGGGTGGATTGGAAGGAGGAATAATGGCGGCTACAGATAATGTAACATTTATACAAATTTATACGAACTCCTTATCTAATTATACTTCTAAATCTTCCTCAGGAATGTAAAAAATATGTGTGTGTAAATCTGTGCAGCAGTTTTTGAGTTTATCGTGACCAGATAGACGCGACCGGGAAACTTTGTTTTATTCTGTACTGGCAGTTGAACATCAACAGATAAAAAGAGCACTTATTTTCTAATAATACTAAAAACGGCTAGTCGTGGGTGTTCTGGTTGTGTCTCTGCCTACCCCTTCGGGGATATGGGCGTCAAAATACTATTTTCGTATTGGTTATTGTCAGGAAAAGGACCGTATGAAAAGAGAAACCGAGAAAATTGCTCGGAACGCATTTTCATACAAACTGTCTATAGCTGTTAATGTCATGCGATACGAATTTCGCTGGATCGGCTAAATAACCATGGTTATAATTTATGTATTCTATTTAATATGTCTGCATGGTTATAGTACTTTTATTCAGATAATACTACCTAAAATCTTTGAAATTCCTTTGAAGTATTGTGCAGGTGATAAATTTATCGCTTCATTGCACCGTGAAAGAAAGGTGGGTAGTGAAGGTTAAAGGAAGATTTTAAGTTGATGGCGTTAATTCTATTGAAAACTAACTAAATTTATTTTAGTTATATGTTATCTTTTTCCATTGAAACAAATACATAAGGGATGAAACATTTCAATAATAGTAGTTCGGACATATTACTCGTAACATTTATTGTGACGTTTTTAAATTAACGTTTTTTCGTAATGTTATACATCTTTAGAAATGTCGCGTACATGTACGTATCATGTTGATTTGAAAGCCCTAAACATGTTTTGTCTCTTTCTATTACTTTCGTTGAAAGAAGATAGCGATAACTTAACTGCAAAATTCCCACTATTGTCAATAAAATTTGCTGCTAAAAAGTAGCTTCACGCCCGAATCTCTAAAGAAGTAGGCAGATATAACGAACATTGATTGTGAATAAAGAAAACTTTATTAATATTGCACTTACATTATTAGGTATAACCCAAAAACCAGTTGTCGGATCTTTTTCAAATTTATAACGAACTATACCTAAACTATGATCTCCCTTCAAAAATAGATTTTTTTCTGACAAAGTAATCACATTTAGTTAATTGGTAATAGCTATACAAATCGCCTCTGTGGTCTAGCGGTTCAGTCGCTGGACTTGACTTCATGCGTCCCTGGTTCGGATCGCGGGTCGGGCAACAAAAAGAAAATTTGGTTTTTCCAATTTTCTAATAAAAAAAATGTTGCTCGGGATAGGATATGTGCCCGGTTGGCGAGTGGCATATAATATCTTCGGCTAATCGTGTGTGCCCTGTTTGTTCTCTGCCTACCTCTTCGGGGATATGGGCGTGAAGATACTAAACAAAAATCGCACAACTTTTGATATCGCCTGGCTATCATAAATTACAAAATAACCCTGTCGGATCTTATTTATATTTTTTCCAATACGTATTTCACCAAATTTACATATTTTTATGTCCCAGCAATATTTCACTGGAAACAGAAGCATCCGCGTGTTAAATAAATGCGGGCATTTAAATCGCTTCAGCGGGTTCAGCGCTGGAATTTCTGGATTTCATCAATACGTGAGATTTTCTTTAGCGCGGGAAATTTTCTCTTACAGCTATAAATTAGACGGCGCTGATTTATTAGGCATGCTCTTAATCTTGCCCTCGGTGGAGAAGATAGTACCCTTATACTAGATAGATAACCTATTTCACACGTTCTGAAGCTTAAGTCTTTTATAAGTTTATTTAAAGCTTTTACAACTAAATAAGTTTAGAAATTTAAGTTTAGTAACTAATAAAAAAATGTTGGATTGGAAATGTGCCCGGTTTGCGATAGGCTGCTACCTATCATATTGTGAGACTTAGTGTCTTCGGCTAGTCGTGTGTGCCCTGGTTGTGCCTCTGCCTAAATCTTCGGGGATATGGGCGTGAAGATACTTTTTGTTCAAGTTTAGAAAAAAATCACATTTCTTTTATTTTTTTTGAATTATTATATCCATGATTGGTTTTCTATAAAACAGATATCCAACCAAAAAATAAAAACTACAAATGTTATCAAAGTCTAAAACTATGTTGAATATACATTATACGAGTATGTACTCGTAACTTGTTTGATAAATATTTAAATCATCCGGCAACCTCATGTCGATTGACAATGCTAACAGTTTCTATAATGGCAAAAAGAAGTAAGTAAATATCCTCACGCCCATATCCCCGAAGAGGTAGGCAGAGGGACCAACCAGGTACATATCCAACCACGAGCAACGTTTTCTTGTATTAGAAAATTGGAAAAAACCCAATTTTCTTTTTGTTGCCCGACCCAGGAATCGAACTCGGGACCTCATGCAGTCAAGTTCGACAACTGAACTGCTAGACCATGAAGGCGAAAAATAAAATATTCGTTTCCTATTTTCGATTCATTTTTCATGATGTTCTCCTCATATGAATCTTGTCCTGACAGTAACTAAAAAAACAAAAAAAGCAAAATTGATACAATAAACACAAACACTACAAATAGCCTATCCGGCGGACTTTATGTCGTTTAACATTAACAGCTACTAACAGTTTGTACGGACAAATTTGAAATGTGGTTTTTTCCACTTTCCGTGAAATTTTCTCGGTTTTTCTTTTCATATGATCCTTTTTCCGATAAAAACAAATACAGCCAAAAAGAATAACCAAAATTGGTCCATCCGTTCAAGCGTGATGCGATGACCACGGGGATTCATTTTTTTATTTAAATAAAAAGTAAAAAAAAGTGGCTTTACGCCCATATCCCCGAAGAGGTAAGCAGAGGCACAGCCATGAACCAGGGCACCCCCGATTAGACGAATATAAAAACTTTTCCCCCGTGTTGGTCCGGGCTCCTTTGTAGAATAGACCATCTGCCTTCCTGTGCCAGGCAGCTCGTAAAAGGCGAGCATAGGCTTGCCGTCACTAACACCGTGACATCTGACTAGGTGGTAGAGTTTCGCAGCGACTCACCCGGATTGGTACCACCGCCTTACCTATTCCTGCCGCCATAACGTCATGACGTGTTCCGGTTCGGAGGGTAAGGTAGCCGGTAAACTTACTTTTGCTCGAGGCCTAACATCCCGGCCTCTGGTTGGCAACGCACCATTACCACCTTTGGTGTCTTTAGGCGGCGGGAATTTCTTACCATCAGGAAATCCGTCTGCTTGTTTGCCTTCCAATGTCATAAAAAAAAATCTGGATTATAATATTATTTGCTAGAACACGGTAGTATAACAAAGTAAACGAAATTTTATCCGAGCGATTCGGCCTACCTGAGAGCAAATGTTATTTGTATAATATCCTCCACCTAGGCTCTAGAGGCATAAAATATTTCCTATATACAACGCGTCACGTTTTTGATATCTTCTAGGCCAAACCGATTTTCGGACAAAAGCTATTATATTTATATGCTTTATATTTATATACTTTATCCGGCATTAAGCGGGGTACAAATGACGCGTTTACGACTCGCAAAGTGCAAAGCCGTGTTCAAACGGCTGCTCAGAACGTCGAGGTAACATTATCAGGGCCCGAAGGTTTTACAACCACAGGACCCTTATTATTTTGTTACTTAAGGCCTACAGATAAAACGTAAATTATAAATCGATTGCTGATTTGGCAATGTCTGTAATTTTGAAGTTAAGCAGAGTATATTTTTGTCTTTAGCACAGAGTAATTCTTGAGGACCCGGGTTCGATTACGTTCCAGGCAACAAGAGAATAGAAAATGTATATTTTCAATTTTCCATTAAAAATAACGTTGCCTGGGATTGGATTTCTGCCTGGTTGGCGATAGGCTTGCCGCCTATCACAATGTTTGACTTGGTATCTTCAGCTAGTTATCTTCAGTTAGTGCCTTGGTTGTGTCTCTGTCTAAGTCTGCCTGAAGTCAAACGGGTACTTATCCAATCCCGTACAATGTTGTTTTATTAGAAAATGAAAAATTAAACATTTAGTTATCTTACCGGGAATCGAAACCGAGATCTCTTGTAGTTAACGCCAACACGTGACCACATAACCACAAAGGCGATACAAATAAAAATATAAACAAATTTATGCTGTGGGTCTGGGGAACTCAAGTTATATGATATGATATCGAGGCAAACTTCTATCAAAGTTTTCTTCACAACTGTAAGAAACCTATACAAATCGCGAATAAACTTATCGACAGATTTATTTACTAACAAGAAGTGGAAAATACACCTACATTTTCTTCAAGTTATTTATTATATTTATCTAAATTATATCTATCTATACTTAAAATAAAACTGTAGAAGAGTGAATACTGCATATTGAAGATAGGTACTTGAATATAAACCAAGATTAAGAAAAAAATACTGTACGCTTGAAAGTAATGAGCACACATGACACATACACACACATACACACACACACACAAAAACATAGACACGTCAAACTTATGACACCACGTTTTCGTTTTCCGTTAGGGGTTCAAAAAATTTGCAAGCGACTAAAAAGGGACAGCAGAACATATTTTTAGAATGTTTTCTGTCTGTCAGTCTATATGTCTGTCTGCCTGTAACGTAACTGTGATTCACGTCAAATCTACTGAACGGATCAGGACAAAATTTGGACGGTAGGTATTTAGACGTTTCGACTTCCGGGCAAGGTGAAAGGGCACTTTTTAGCACTCACTGAATGAGTTTCCATGGGAGAGAATTAAAAGCCAAAATGTAAATCGAGGGCTATATTTTCATTCTTGACATATCAATCCACTATAAACTCAAATTATATTTTACCGATCGAATTCTCATTTTGTAACACGATCTCACTTTTCGTATTTCAATTATAATATAAAAATATTATAAATATTTCCATTTATGACATTTCTATATCATACCTGAACTTTGATATATTATCAACTAGCGTCCCGCCCCGGCTTCGCATTGATAATAAATATACATACAAACCTTCCTCTTCTATCATTTTATCTATTAAAAAAACCGCTTAAAAATCGGATGCGTAGTTTTAAGATTTAAGCATACAAAAGGACAAAGGGAGAGGGGAAGCGGCTTTGTTTTATACTATGTAGTGAACTTAGCTTTAGCGACCATATTACATAAAATAATCCAATTTTATTTCTGACTAGTTTTTCCCATTTTTCTCTATTCTTCGTCTTGTGATTGATCCCGACTGTAATAATTGCTAGATTTTCCCAGTCTTCCATGTTCCTCACGTCATAAATTTCAACACCGACTTTGACCTTTGACTTATCGACATATTATAATATTACCCTCAGCCTCACCTCGTAAACCCTCTCATTAAATGTCCATTTATTTAATGCACTTGTTATGTCCCTACTCTTATGTCAAATCTATAAACCAGGAGGGTGTTGTGGGTGTTTAGGGCTGAACGAATTTTAACGTGTTAGATTAATGACATTTGCCGTTGTAACTTTTCTTGAGACAGCGAATAAAACACCATAGATGTTATAGGTGCGTTCTTGAAGCCGGATGCCGCGATGTCAGAATTGTGATTAGAATCGCGATTAGTTAGGCGTGTATGCTAGCCACTCGACCAACGAGGCTGTCATTAACTATGAATGTTAAATTTGAATTGGACAACTGGTTAGTAGGTAGCAATTATATTTTCTTTGAGTTTTCTTATAAAGTATCTTCACGCTCATATCCCCGAAGAGGTAGGCAGAGGCACAACCAGGGTACCCACGACTAGCCGAAGATACTAAGTCCCACAATGTGATAGGTGGAAAGCCTGTCGTCAACCGGGCACATATCCTATCCAGAGCAAATTTTTTTTTTAAATTAGAAAATTGGAAAAACCCAATTTTCTTTTGTTGCTCGACCCGAGATTCGAGCCCAGGGATGCAGTCAAGTCCAACAATTGAACCGCTAGACCACAGAGGCGATTTTCTTATGTTCTGCTAAACTTTTTTTTCTTTCGCAATATTCGTTCATTTGGGAAATAAGATGCCACACAGACAGACAGACAGGCAGACGCACATATATACACAGACACGAACAGACATTTAGACTGTAATATCCGGCTTTTTCCGTCCGTATTGTGAGCTAAACATAAGGATTTCTTATAAGAAAAAAAAATGCTCGGGCGGGAGTCGATCTTCACTTTCTATTTTCTTTCACTGATATTATTACTTTCATTTACTGTCTACAGTGAAATTGTTTCTCCATTTAAAAAATACAAAATTTATCTGACTACAGAAGAGCTAAAATTTAATTGTTATAAGAAACAAATTTTAGCCACAATTCAAGAAAGGTATTATCCTTAACTAATTAGCTTTTATTTATAAACTCAAAGGAATCGCTCCCAGAATTGGAAATAATTTCCTGTTACAAAATAAACGTGGGAACGAAAAGGTTTTCTATAAATAAATATTGAAAATTGCGGCGAACCCGTTCTGAAAAGATTGAAAGAACGGAACGAACGGAATGAACCTCGGCAGCCTGTTATTTATTGCCCCCTTAACGAGTTGCCGAAGAGTTGTAGTTGGATCATTAATAAGTTCAGTTCTATTCAAAAAACATGTTAAAAGTAAGTAAGACTTTTCAAACTTCGGGTTCCGTATTTTTTTTTATGATATTGGAAGGCAAACAAGCAGACGGATTTCCTGATTGCAAGAAATTCACGTCGCGTCACGAGGCGACGTGAATGATCTACACCAAAGATGGTAATGGTGTGTTGCCAACCTGAGGCCGGGATGTTAGGCCTCGAGCAAAAGTAAGTTTACCAGTTACCTTATCCTCTAAACCGGAACACGTCATGAAGTTATGGCGGCAGGAATTTGATTGCATTGATTTGAATTTAGTTACTTTTGTACTAAAGGTAATTTATGTGCGAGTGTTTTTAGTGTTTAAAAGTAGTGGGGGGGTGAAAGTGGGGAGGTTAACCGAATGACTGCAAATATTTTTTTTACTTTTTAAAGGGAAATTAAGTTCTTGTGTCAGGGGTTTTATAAATTTTTAGTTATTTTTTAATATTGTGTTTTGGTTAAGAGACATACCTATTAGGACTAAAGATATACCTATTAGGCCTGATACCCTGGCCTACACTATCTATAGTGTCTATAGGCTTAGGCTATTTCTGTAACATAGGTGTGTACTTCTTCGGTGTCTTTACCACATAGTATAAAAAAAGTCGCTTCCTCTGTCACTATGTCCCTTTGTATGTTTAAATCTTTACAACTACGCAATAGATTTTGATGCGTATTTTTTAATAGGTAAAGTGATTGAAGAGGAAGGTTTATTTGTTATTTTTGTATATTTTAAAACCGTGCGAAGCCGGGCCGCTAGCATTTATTAAAAATTAAAGGGTTTTTCATCTCAGTTAAAATTTGGTAAAGTGTATTTTTTATCACCAGGTTCCAGAAATCCAGAAATATCGCCCCTGTGGTCTAGCGGTTCAGTTGTTGGACTTGACTGCATGAGGTCCCGGGTTTAAATCCCGGGTCGGGCAATAAAAAGAAAATTGTGTTTTTCCAATTTTTCTAATAAAAAAAATTGTTGCTCGGGATAGGATACGTGCCCGGTTGGCGATAGGCTTGCCATCAATCACATTGTGGGGCTTAGTATCTTCGGTGAGTCGTGGGTGCAGTGGTTGTGTCTCTGCCTACCTCTTCGGGGATATGGACGTGAACATACTTTTACAGGTTCCAGAAATCAATGCCTTTGCTTTCCAATCTTAAAAATAAAGTCTGAAAAGAAACACAAGGTAGCAGCACTTCGTTGTTACCGCGTAAATAATAAGTGATAATCCTTATGATGTTAGAAAATACGGGATTTATATTCTATAGCGCGAAAAGATAGGCGATAGGCTTGCCACCTATCACATTATGGGACTTAGTATCTTCGGCTAGTCGTGGGTGCCCTGGTTGTGCCTCTGCCTACCTCTTCGGGGATATGGGCGTGAAGATACTTTTTTTTTTTAGCGCGAAAAGAATACGAATAACATGCAATCATGGGATGCGTTTTTGGAAACTTGATAATGTAATGAGGAATACCATAGCTACTAAATAGCTGTTGGTTCAGCCACGTGGAAAGAATAGTAGATAGAAGATTGACAAAACAGAATATATACAATGCTTATGGGGATGGATGTACGTATCTCAGGTGTGCACTGAACTAAGCATTTGAGCTGCTGCTCCGAAAATGTTGGTTTCTTTTTTACGGTTTGCGCGGGCAGTTATGTCCTATAAATACACAGTTCTTTTTTTCTTTTGTTTAAAACAAAAGAAAAGGAGCCTTACTTGAATGACTTCACCCAAAGTGGGGGTCGGTTATTAGACCACGCTACGCCAGTAATCGACAAATATCTATTAGATTTATTTTCGGAGTGTTTCACTATTTTAATGACAACATTACATACCATTGGTACTACCGCCTTACCTGTTCCTATCGCCATAACGTCATGACGTGTTCCGGTTCGGAGGGTAAGGTAGCCGGTAAATTTACTTTTACTCGAAGCCTAAGATCCCGGCCTCAGGTCGGCAACGCACCATTACCACCTTTGGTGTCTCTAGGCGGCGGGATTTCTTACCACCAGGAAATCCGTCTGCTCGTTTGCCTTCCAATAATATATATATATATATATATATTACATTCTTAAGCCGAATCCTAAGCACTCTAAGAAAAGAGATAGGGGTTCTGTTTTTGAACATAACACAGGAAGGGTTTTTTTACTTTAAAGACGGAATCCTAAAAGTAGCAACTTGAATTGTTCCCAGTTCGAAGTACATTTGAGTTCTCATTTAATTCCAGCGTATTTATTTCGATAAGGTAGCAAGTCTGGGGCATTCGTTAGCAGTTGGAACCATATGCGTTTGATTAAGCAACTCAATCCCGATTTGATCTCGGCAGAAGATAGATGAGTTACATTTGTAATGGATTGAAAATGATTGCTACTTTTAGTTTGACGGCTTTGATTGAATTTGTTGTTATATATATTTTTTTTAGGTTAGGCCCCTTTCTGGGGCCGGCTTAGACCTTTAGGCTATGCTGCCATGTCGACAGTATAAATAAATTCTTTGTAAGTATCACAAATCCTTAAGTCGTAAATCATAGATCATAAGTCAAAGTCATGTCAGAGACTTGAGTAAAGCGGTAGGTACTCGTGCTCATTTTGTGAGATTTGGCGGCAACGAGGAAATACACAGTACACTTATTATTAAATACACAGTATTTTAATTCCTTTCTAACCCGTTAACGCGGGTAGTCATGTCCTATAGATACACAATTCTGAGTACCCACCAAATGAGTTCATCATTACAGATGAAATTCACATTTTTAGAATGGCCATAACTTTCGTTTTTGCAATTTATTTTTTATTTTTATTTTAGCACTTGCCCTGTGCTTAGGATAATATTCTATAAACCAATTTTACTCATAATTAACACGAAGTTCATTAATTACGAAAAAAATAGGTATGTTTACTTTCACGATGGCGAAACTCCTCAGTTGTTATATGTATATTTATTTCGGTATGACCTGGAAGGACCAGATATGATGCCACTTTATGTTTTCATTTGGTTTAAAAAGTTCTTTACATTAACAATCAATTTTTTCAATTAACCAGTAAGTTTTTTTGTATGTTTGAAATGCAATTTTTTCGGCAAGTATAGTTGTATTTGGATGGTTTTGTTTTCGTAGTTATGTAGATTAATAATGCAACTTTTTTACCTCAACGATGTGGTAATAAAATTCTAGTCTATTTCATCGACTTGTACAAAGGAAGGTTAGTGGTTCGTCGTGGAGAGTATTGGAAAGCAAACAAGCAGACGGATTTCTTGATGGTAAGAAAGTCATATTTGCTACAAACAACAAAGGTGATGGTAAACTGAGACCAGGATGTTAGGCCCTGAGAAAAATTAAGGTTACCGGTTATTTTATTCCGTTGCTATTCCCGTTGGGAATCGAACTCGAAGCTCAAGGTTGGTCGGTGGAGCTAAGCGTGTACCTCGACCAACGAGGCGGTTTACTATTTTTTTTCTTTATAAGAAAGAGGCCTAATCAAAGCTAAAAAGATTCTCTTGTATGTCGAAGTCTTCCATTTGCTTTTAAATTTACTAAAACATTACATTATGGTAGCACAATAAATCCTAAAGCGACATGGACAAATTCAAATTGACAATAAAACCTCTATAATCCGTATAATGTTTTACTCCTAATTAATTTTCCTATTTGTGTGACCCCCGATAATCCGGCCACGAAGAGCAAGGGTTCCTTTTTTACGGAACTCAAGGGATTAACGTGAATAGGTGCCTATTTTGTGAAATATTTTTACAAAATGTTAAAAGCAAGCGATGCCGACGGCGTTATCCGTCCATTTCTGACATTGTTACCGAGTAATTATTTTTTGTTCGAGATTTTAGATAAAATCCTGTAATATATTGGAAATTTCGTTTTAAAAATAATTGATAAAAGAAATGTAAAGAAACATAATAGAGTTTTAAGTTTTAGAGAGGAGTTTTTTTTATATTTATTGAATTTCGTGTACTTGTTGAGTAATGTTAGGCAACTTTGGTAATACTTTATATAATTTTGTTCAATTTGTAGGATCACCGACCTTACCTTCGGGCCGGAATAAGACAGTAGCGACTACTGACTTTCTGTCTTCAGTAACTGCAGATTTTTTAGCAACGGCTATACAGTTTGTAAAATAAATGCTACGAATATCGCTACGCTCACCTACGGCGTAGCTACAAAAGTAGTGTCGGGTTCAAAATACTCTCACAACTAAACTAGTTATACAAAAAGGTTCTGAAGTTAGTGTCATCGAAAAGTCCTACTCTATCTGGAGTTTCTACTACACGAGCATGGTTTCATCACTCTGATCGTTGTATCTGTATTGAGAAATTAATCTATACCTAAGTATCGCCTCTGTGGTCTAGCGGTTCAGTTGTTGGATTTGACTGCATGAGGTCCCGGGTTCGAACCCCGGGTCGGCCAACAAAAAGAAAATTGGATTTTTCCAATTTTCTAATAAAAAAAATGTTGGTCGGGATTGGAAATGTGCCCGGTTGGCGATAGGTTTGCCACCTATCACATTGTGGGACTTAGTGTCTTCGGCTAGTCGTGGGTGCCTTGGTTGTACCTCTGCCTACCTCTACGGGGATATGCGCGTGAAGATACTTTTTTTTAATCTATAAGTCGTCTAAGATCGAAGACCCAAATCCGCGTTAACAGAATCGACCTCTGCCTTTCTGTCAGGCAGCTCGTAAAAGGCGACCATAGCCTTACCGTCACAAGTACTGTAACAACTGACAAGGTAGTAGAGTTTTGCAGCGACTCGCCCGGATTTGTACCACCACCTGGCCTATTCCTGAATAGCGCTTTTTTGCTTTTTTGTTTGTTTGCTCGGGCCTAACATCCAGGCTTTAGGTTTGCAACGCCCACATACGAGGTTTGGTGTCGGTAGGTGGCGTGATTTTCTTACCATGAGGAAATCCATCTGATTGTTTGCCATCAAATACCATAAAAAAACTTCCAAAGTTTTTATGTAATAGGAGAATAAGACGTAGAAAAATCATAATAAAAAAGAACAAAAGCTGACTTCTTAAAATGTTCTCAATATAGCAAAAATGAACACGTGAGGTCATTTCATAAATGTACATACATATTGCTCGTAAATTCTACTATATTGATTTTGATGCAATTTTATTATGTTTGTGTTACAACAAATCTACTTGCCCATCATACAACAGTTCGTTTTTCGAGGAATTGCAGGCCTTATGAAGTGAGTTCATATTTCGCCTTTTTATTTTTGTCCACTAGAATTCTTTCTTTAAATTTTTAATGGGTTATAGATAAATATTTAGGTAGCACAGTAAGGCCCACTTGCACGTTCTTGGGTTAAATATTTAACTCAAAGTTAGCTTTTCCCATAGGACTAATTAAATGTGTATTTGACAGTTTAACCCGTTATTTAACTTAACTCAGGAACATGCAAGTGGTCCTTGAAAAAACTGAAATCTGTGTTAACCCCAAACTTATGAACAAACTGGCACTTATCCAATCTTGGATTTTTTTAATAATGGAATTTAATAGAAAAACACTTGAGTTTCCTGACTTTTGGATCGAACCCTAGACCTTCTACAGTCAACTTCAATACCGGACCACTACACCACGGGGGCGACAAAAAACATTCTAGCTCAGAATTCTGTTCAGTTTCATTATAAAATAAAGGTTTGTGCAATTAACCGTGTGTAAAACGATTACGCAGCGGAACAACCGGAGCGTGTACAATATCCTTTATCGATACACCCCTTTACAGTGAACCGCCTCAGCGTGAAAAGCGACTCCATAAAAGTCCTTTACGTATAGCATGTAAAAAGTCTCTTTTTATGGTACTTGAGAAAAAATAACCCTTCAAAATGTACAACTATTCTTCATGCATGATTATATTTGAGATATCATTTACTAGACATTGTTTTTGATTTGCCCGTTTGTATATGTGTACAATGTATGTTTGTATATGTGTATATGTGTACAAGATGGTGCCCACTGCGTGGTTAATGGTCCCACAGAAAGATTTAAAAACTGTCCTATGTGTTAATCTAAGTTACCCTTTATGTGTGTGTTAAATGCCACGAAAATCGGTTTAGAAGTTTTTGCGTGAAGGAGTAAAAATCAAACAAACAAACATCCAAACTTTCGCATTTGTAATATTAAGTAGGGTACTATCGGGGTATTTTCGAGTTTCCTTTCATGGCAATCCTCATTATCTAATAAAACTCTTATGTTACGCTCTAAATTATGATCCAGCGTGTTAAGGAATGAGTTTGTAAGGTTTCAATATTTGCTTTTATTTTCCAAAAAAAAAATACTCTTTGTAAGTCATCCGATGTGCTTCTTTTGCCTTACCAATCTAAGCGAATGAAAAATACAGTATCTAGGACGTGGAAAGCAACATTTTTGACACTAATTCTTCATTTTCGATCGAAGTTAAATAGGTGCTAAAACACCCTGGGGTGATTTACAATCCCCTGTGGAGCAACGTACCGGGTAGAGATCAATCAATCACCTTACCTGTTCCTACCGCCACAGTGAGTATGTCATGTCCCGATCCGGAGAGTAGCGTAGCCGTTAGACTTGCACTATAGGCCTGACATACCTGCTGCAGTACAGCGACTTACCAGAACATCTATGTGTGTATTGGCCACGGTTATTTCTTACTATTAGGAGATTACTTACTTCTACCCGTATTGGTTGGGACTCCTTTGTAGAATAGACATTCTGCCTTCCTGCCAGGCAGCTTGTTAAAGTCTAGCATAGGCTTACCGTCAATAACACCGTGACCGTATACGCTAGCCACTCGACCAACGAGGCCATTGTCGTTAGAAAATCCGTCCGCTTTTTTGCCTTTCAAATTAAAAAGCCTCAAATTAATGACTGTTATGATCGTTTCATATTAGCCCAGCTATATAATTTTCCTATTAGCCGTAATTGATAATAAAGGTTCTCAAAATTAACATATAAACGAGGCTACAATCCACTCTTAGGGTTTACGACCGTACTGAAAGACATTTTACAAAATTAATTTGATCCAAGGTGAGTTCGTACAATAAATCTACGTGCTGGAATTCCCAGCTGGATTAAAATCGTAAAACGTGACAGCCGTAAAAGTGAAACGTCTTTATCATGTAAGAAGGTATTTTGAGAAAATTAAACTAATGGAACTTCTACCTGTGTCAATCAACATGAAGCCATTTTTGGAAAAAATAGGTAGCGCCCCTGTGGTCTAATTGTTCGGCATCGGAGTTGACTTCTTGAGGTCCCGGGTTAGATTCTCGGATTGGACAACGAAAAAATTAGAAAATGTATATTTTCAATTAATAAAAGTGACGTTGCCTGGGATTGGATATATGATAAGTATAGGTTTGCCACATTGTGGGACTATCTTCGGCTAGTTGTGGGTGCCCTGGTAGTGTCTTTGCCTATTCTTTCGGGGATATGGCCATGAAGATATTTTTAGGCAAACGAAAGTACGAGTTGGCCTCAACCATTGTTATCCTAGATGAATTCAATATTTGTATATAATAATATAGAAAGAGTCACCACTGCATGAAGATATTTGTAATAATACGTCTGCGAATTCGACACTGGCATCTAAAAGCTTATTAACTCTTTAATTAGTTTGGATCATTTTTGTAACTTATAACCACAGTGCAAATGTTAAACAGTATGGAACCTACTTATAAACGTTCGAAACGGCATACTCACGCAAACACGCGGTGGTGCAGTGCGGTGCTGTAGTATCAAGTGCTGCGTCAAGATGGATAATCAGGTTATTATTTTTTTCGTGATCTTTATAAAAATGTCACGAACGTATTAACCGATGTCATGAGATAACCTACTTGTATAATTTGTAAAATACGTAGATAGTCATTGTAAATCGATTTATAACATGACAACCCTAGTTTTTTACACACTTTTTTAGGTAAACGCTTGTACTTTTCACCATACACTTTATTAATACTTTGCGTTACAATATAAGCAACCGGTTTCACTTTTTACAGCATCAACAGGGCTTTGTAAGTTGTAACTAAAGATAAAAAGGCTGTTTTGATTTAACGTTCAGTACTTATTTGGTGCAACCAAACCTATTTGGTTCAGTGGTTCTGTACCTATTTGCCGACCATAGCAAGTATAGATTCCGATTTTTTTTGTTTAGTCTTTGTCGGTATTTTAACAATTGGCCTTAGTTTCCATACTGTTCCATATTTGTACTGTGTCACAACTATTAGTCGTATATTAGGTTTAGTGTAGGTACACACACCAATATTTTATGATTTAGTAACGTCTTTGTTCCGACTGCCACATTGTCTCACAGTGGAGTTGTATGTAGTTTTCAATTTACGAAAAAATAATTAATTCGAGAGAGTTGGGTATGGAAAAGAATAGTTTATCGTTAGAACTGGGTACCTCACTACACAGTTTAGTCAAGTGCGGCGGACTTATCAGGGTCTACAGTCTCAGGGTTGACACTCCTAGGACCGATGCACACATAACTATTTCCTAAAATCAGTTTGCCTGCTTGATTATCATTATAATGTACCTTGAATATGATTGATCAGAAACAAGCATCTTCATTATCTTGACCTTGTTCCATTATCTGGAGTCGGCGCATTAAATTTCTTTATTTCTTATTAGTCGATAGCTCTGTATGGTAACTCTTGAATCATGCGAGTCAGAAATTGACATCGGATTAGGGCCATTTCGTACTCTTGAAACTAATGTTATTTTTAAAACTCAACAAAGTTGTATTGTATTCACTGATTTTTTTGTTCAAGAGTACAAAATGTCTCAAATCTGATTCCAATTCTAATCCAGTATAAATTCAGATTCGAGAGATTCAATAACACAGATAATATGACTCACACAATCCATCTACACTTTCTTTTGCCCGCCACTATTATGTTCACTATTATGAAATGATCAATAGATCCAATGAACAACGAAAAATATAATTAGCAAATAAGTAATTCTAAAATTAAGTTAATCATTGTCTATTTGTCGAGTAGTATATACTGGTAATATCAGAATAATACGAGATTGTTGCTGACGTTTTAAATTTCTTTTTTTTCTTTATTTAGGTTTTGGCTTTCACGTTAGTATTTTGCCATTAGTCAAGTAGAATTTTGCATCAAATTTTATATCAATTTTCATCAAATAGAATTAGTCATCAGTTATAAGTCGTCAGTAAGTCATGTCAGGCTCTTGAAGCGGTGGCCTCATTACACAAGCTCTTGTAATGAGATTTGGCGGCAACGATGAAATACACGTTACGCTGATTTCTTCATGAATATTTCATTTGTTCACTTTCACTGAACAAAATTGTACAAAATGCCACCAAAATTGACTAATTTCCCTCAAAATTAACACGAATTTCAATAATTATGAAAAAACTTTGACCATCTTTTCTCTCGATGGCGCCAAAACTCCAAATTTTAAATTTCAATTTCAATTATATTTATTTCACGTCTAAGGCTGCGTTTCCACCAGAGATGAGCGAGGATACGTAGCGAGGGACATCCCTCGCTATAAACACATGTTTATAAAGAACCGATAGAATCGCTTAATTTACCCCGTTTCGGTTAGCACAGCTCTATTGGTAATGATTTTATTAGTTCCTTACAAGCACATCCCTCGCTACGCATCCTAACATATCTCTGGTGGAAAGGCAGCCTAACTCTCGCCTCTGTGGTTTAGCGGTTCAGGTGTTGGATTTCATGAGGTCCCGGGTTCAATACCCGGGTCAGGCAACAAAAAGAAAATGTCGTTTTTCTAATTTTCTTATAAAAAAAATGTTGCTCGGGATTGGATATGTACGCGGTTGGCTTAGACTTATAGGCTTGCCACCTATCACAATTGTGGGACTTAGTGTCTTAGGCTAATCATGGGTGCCCTTTTTGTGCTTCTGCCTACGCCTTCGGGGACATAGGCGTGAATATACTATTACGTGTAACTTATTATATTTATATTTGTCCAGTTTCTATTTGACGTTTTATGTTTCAATTTTGCTGGAGTTTTGTATGAGAGTGAATTTTAAATGAGTTATAAATTATTTTGTAGTTAGAACCAAATATTCATTTACTAAACTTAATTTTTTTAAGATTTTAAATCGAACCATTGAATGATTGTGACGTATGTTTGGACAAAGCTTATCTGAACATAGGTACTGCTACTTAAGCGCTGCTTCCTTTTTATTTGTTATTAAAAAAACTAGTGGTCGCCCGTTGGTCGAAAATCGACCATAATAAATTTTAATATCTCGTTGATAAAAACGTCATTCATTTTTCAAGACCAACTACTTTGTTTCCAAACTTTTCAGTGCGCCATCTGGTATCATTTATCGTTATCATCAATGTATTTGTTTGTGTGTGTCAAATGGATGGTAGTGTGGGTAGTCCTCTGTTTTATTTATTGGTTTTATGTACTTTATAAACATTGTTATTGAAAAATATTAGCGTTCTTCACTTTTCCTACACATAAACAAATTTCATGCTCCTGCGTCTGCGCAATTTTCGTAAAAAGGGGTCCAAAGTTTTGGCATCACGTATTAGTTTATAGATATTTGATATTTTATTTAAACAAAAATACATCAGACAGGGCTTTCCAGATGAAAAGATACCACCATGGCCTATAGTCACCACATTGTTTTAGGTGAGTTGATGTAATGTGGCCGACTAGTTAAGATTAACGTGCAAGTCCACCGGCTGCCCTACTAATTTGTCCAGGGATATTGAAGTGACAACGTCTTAAATTAGGTTGCGGCTCGGAGTCACTCATGAAAAAGTGTAACGCCCGGTAACGTTACGACGAGTCACCGAACGAGAGAGAGGCCCGCCGGAGCGGCGAATGCCTTGCGTCTCTCTCCCACTCTTTAATAATTTTCATATCAATAAATATTCTATCGAGAAAAAGACGTTGTCACATAAAATATTTGCCTCTAAAACCGACTTTACAGGCAACTATTTTTTATTATAGCCTTAATTTATTTCAATTAAGTATGCTCTTTAGTTTAAAAATACCCTTTTTTAATGTTGAAGTGGATCGGACCGGACCAATACTGTCAATATCGACAAGAGTAGGTAAGGCGGTGGATTCAGGTAATTTTTAGTATTTAACCTATGTTCGTATCTTAAGAATTCCACACAAAGGACCCGAAAAATATTTAAAATGCTAAAGCTATAATGTTGCTACTTTAAATACATCCAATAACTGGACAGAATTACGAAAATATAACTTCCCAAGAGGAAAAGATCTTTTAAATACAGCTATAGAAGAAAATTAAATGTACAAAGTAAAATAAAAGAAAATTTTTACACGATATTTTATATTTGCGATATAAAATGTAGTCTGTCGAAATGAGCTGTAAAATACAAGAAATCTCCAATCTCATGGGTACTTGTTTATTAAAAGGCGCTCTGTTTAATCAACGCGCAAAATATTTAATTAAATTCTAGCGAAAGGCCGTAAGGTGCTTCGAAGTTTCTTCCACGTTTGGAGGGCAATTCTGTGCTAAAATTCTAAATAATTCAAATATTTTTGAGTGCACTTTAAAAATGTATTCGCAAATAGGGTTTATTACACAACAATTTAATACTAGCTGTTGACCCTGGCTTTGTATGCCCTAAAATTTACCAATTGATATTCAGTTCAATTAAACGTAGTAGAGGATCTACTACTTTGATCGACTTTCATGTAAACGGCATAAATCTTGAGTTGTTTCTTTTATTTACAAATAACTCAACATACAATAACAGAAAAAAGATAGCCACTTTTATACAAGGAAATCATTTTCTAGTATCAACTCAGTGGATAATTTATGTAAAAACTTCATCTTGTTACTAAAACAGTACGGTTAACAGTTAAATTTGAGCTATAACATTAACAGTAATATACGTTTATTTCATTTGGATCTTACAAAGAATTTTAAATAACACATACCAGACAACTTAAATACATTTAATGAATTCATTAAATGGTAAGTCTCAATTATGCTGCTGCTGCTGGTTTTAAAAGATGTATCTCTCTCTACACACTGTAACTAACTCTCCAAATCGATATCCACTAAGTGATATTATGGAATGCAACAGCATATCACTTGCTCCTAGGATCCTTTGTGAAATAGACGAAGAGAATTCACTCCATACTTAGAACCTAATACCGCAATAACATACCTCAAATATTTTAAAAATAACTTGTACACTAACACATACATTGTATAGACTGTTCAATAAAATCAGGAACAAAAAAACATTAAAAACAGCCACAACTATTAAATCTTAAAAGCATTATTACTAGCTAAATACGTGTGTGTGTTTCAAAATTAAGCTCAATGTTTCTAGTTTGAATAGCAGAATTGACTCTCTAGACGGACTACTATAAGTTTTCTCAAGGAACAGAGTTATCTTCCGGATGTTCTACAAATGGACAACTTTACTTCGTATTGGTTTGTGGAGGATCAGTTTTTTAATATTTTAGTTTAGTTGTTGAAGATACAAACGGACATCTAAATTGAAATAAATTGGAATGTAACTTATAATATTACGAAGAAATTAAATAATTTTGATTTTAATTTTTATAGGAATATAACTTAAACTATACAATCTAAAAATTAGAAAAGTTTTATTTTATGTGTTTAGACTCAGTATTGCTATGATGGCAAGATGGCTGATGCTGCCAATAGCGCCCCTAACTTATGTGTTCAGTAGTAAAAATCACAACTAAACCGGTGTCTGTCTGAAGCATCATAATTTTGTACAGAATTTCTCTACTAAATTCTATTTTGACCGCCTCGTTGGTCGAGTGGCTAGCGTACACGCCTAACTACATCGACCAACCGCGAGGTTCGGGTTCGATTCCCGACGGGGGCAGGCATTTGTGTGATGAACATTTAGATGCCTGTGTTTCCGGGTCTGGGTGTTTATTAAATTTATTCTGGTATCTATTTAAGTATTTCTATGTGTCAATATCGTTGACTAAATAACACAAGCATATAATTTGCTTACTTTGGGGTTAGATTCAATTTGTGTAAGTTGTCCAGGGATATTTATTTATATTTAAATTCTATATATTTGGTACATAATAAAGAGTTTTTGTACTGTAATTGCATCTATGAGTGTGGCCGGAAGTATGATATCAGTTTTTTTTTAATTTAAATTTCGCTTGGATGCTAGTAGTCTTTAGAAATGTATACTTAAATCTAATTGTATGTTTTGTTATAGCCTTCTGTAGTTACTTATTTTGGTATTGTGCTTTCAGTTACCTGTTTAAGGCCTTTTAACCCCCGACGCTAAACGCGAGGTGTTACAAGTTTGACGAGTGTGCGTGTGTGTGTGCCTGTGTGTGTGCGTGTGTGTGTGTGTGTGTCTGCGTTTGTTAGATTTTGATGCGGTTCTTTTTAATTTAAAAGCTGACGAGATGCAACGTAGCAATGTATTAACTGTTACACATAATAATTATTATGTGAGTGTGACACCTAACAGTTAAAGCACTAACAAGTGCTGGTACTAGTGAGCTGACCTGTTGATGAAGTTTGAAGGAGACATAACCCTGGAATTACTACTGGTAAATCCGTCGAGTTTGGATCTGTTATATTCTTCTTAACTATATCTGATTACATTTTCTATTGAAGAGGACTTGATGACAATGTTCTGATGAAAGAACTGGGTGATGGGTACTGGATTAAGTTTAAAAGCAACGGTATTTATTATATTCCGTTACTTTTGTAGTTTATCTAAAGCACAGCAAAAAGAGAGGTCTTGTAAGTTAGATGTGTGTGAGTGTGTGTGGTGGACTATTTGTCGAGGTTCTTTTTTAAAAAATAATAATTTTGGCTTATTTATGGAATAAGAGGCAAATCAGCAAGCGGTTCATCTCATGGAAAATGATGGCCGTGACTACGAATAGCTGTAAAACCAGGAGTCTCACATTTGAGATGCTGTTCTTTTAGAAATGAATAACCTAATTTTCTTGAGATATCCTAGTCGTAAAGTTTTAGAAGCACTGGCGTCACTAATACATTTCACAACAATGTAATGTGAGGCAAAATTAGCCATGTGGAACGTCATATATTAAGATGGTAGGTGTAAAAGTTAAATCTTTTCATGATCCTTTGTAGTAGAGGAGACCGTGAAGGTCAATCCTTCACCGATCTGATAACCAGATGAGACATATTTTTTTATCGGATGTAATTTATAAACAAGTATGTCTATAATTACTTGCCTATCTGAAAGTGTTTATGGATATTTTTAATTAAATTAACTTGAATCGATTTTTTTCATCACTTTCATTATTTAAAAAAAAATGAATTTTATTGCACTTTTAGTTTTTCACACACAGAATATGCCTCAGTAGGCTTTTCTACTCATTTTTGTGTATAGCTGCCTGGCAAACAAATGTGAAAAAGTAGGTCAATATAGGTGACTCCATCGTTCTGGTAACTTATCGAAAGTAATTTCAAACTTTAGGTTATTTTATTACAAAAAAATAAAAATAGCCAAGATCACTATTAGAGAGGCAAGTAATTATAGGCATATTTATTTATAAATTATATTTGAAAAAAATATGTCTCATCTGGTTATCAGATCGGTGAAGGTCCATCTCCCACCGGCTCTTAGACTATCATTAAATAAACAACGCCGTATCCGTTTTTTATACAATAACAATAATTATTTATTTAAAAAGTTCAAAGATAATCAACGATGAATAAAAGAAAACCAAATTAAAAGAAATTAAAATGAATAAATTATTAAACTAACCGTCTGTTCTTTTGTTTACTTCTGATCTTTTGTTTTCAAATTGTAAGTAGCACAAACTCAGTCGTCTTCAAATTAAGAACCTTTGTACATTTCTTAATCAAAACTTCCCGAAGAATTATTTTTAATAAAAACTTGCACCCTTCATTGCTCTGAGCAATTTCTTTCAACGTTCCTTTAAAAGGGAAAACTTTAGTGTTTTCTTACATAAAATAGATTAAAGAGTAATTGGTTTGAAGACAGGTGTTGGATAACTAATTCGAACCATTTTTCTTTCATGTAGATAAATTTTCCGACCTAAAATGAGAATAAGAAAGTTGTAGATCGTTTTTATTAGCTTTTTCTTATCAAGATTTTTTTAGGATACATACATACATATCTTCACGCCAAGTCCCTTACGGGGTAGGCAGAGAGTATCGAGTGCCAGAACTCACGATCCTGACACACCTGCCTTGCTTCCTTCACATTCATTACCCTTTTCATACACACACGCCGGTTTCACAGACTCTTGACACCACCCTCGGATAATATCTGATTGATCTGATCGTGAAATGTCAGCCTTGGTCTCCCGGGGTATCTACTTCCATCCACATTCGCATTGTATATCTGCTTTGTCAATCTTTCATCAGTCATTCTTTCCACATGACCGAACCAGCGGAGCATGCCTTTTAGCGCTTTAACACCAACACTTTTGTTTAGTATAAATTCTAGTTAATGTCGATATTTGGATTTACACTGTAAGACAATGTATCCTCAGCTAACAATTTTTTGGTACTTCCCGATTGTATAAATACTTTTCAATTAACAAATTTAAGAAATGTGTTCAATTAATATTATATGATATTAATATAGAATTTTTTAAATTTCGTGTACGTATTGCTGAAAATTGGTCAATTCCAATGGCATTGTATACAATTTTGTTCAGATATAGTTCACAATATTAATGAAGAAATTAGTGTACTATGAGTTTCCTCTTTGCCGCATTTCAAATCTCACTAAATGACCTTGAGTATGCAGGCTACCGCTTTACTTGGGATCCTGACGTTAATTTTTATGACGGCTCATGACCTATTTTGAATAATTCAAGCCCGATTTAGTGCAAATCTAGTAACTTAATCCAAATTTAAACTTGGTGCTCTTGACTGGTGTCAAAAACTAAAAAAAGTCAAAAAATATTTCAGAAACCTCAATGTCATTTTAACCCCCGACGGAATATTATATCTGTGTGTGTGTCTTTACTAAATTCTAAATTTCTCTACTAAATTCTGTATATTTGGTACATAATTAATTTTGACAATGTATCCTCAGCTAATCAAGGGTGTTCAATCAAACAATCATTTGATGTAGTGTAGTGCCTTCTGTAATGCACTTGTGATCTATATACTACTAAAATTCACTACTGGATCGGAACGTAATTTCACACTGAGAAGATTCGGCAAGAAACTTAGCGGGCTTGAATTTTTTTATTTTAACATATTTATAATGTAATGCATACAGTAATAAAAGTGATGATACATTATATTGGCATGAGGAGCAATAAATTCTAAGCCTTCTCGTATGTTAAATATTCAGAAATGGTAGGTATACCTTTTTCATGTAATTTCAATTTAACACATTTATTGAAAAGTATTTATACAATCGGGAAGTACCAAAAAATGATTAGCTGAGGATAAGCTATAATAAGCTTAAAATGTACCAAATATGTCGATAACAGACTACTCATAAAAGTTGCTTTTTTAGAAACTTTAAAAATCTTTGTTTGAGTTGCCAGGAATCGAACACTAGAACTCATGCACTCAACGCCAACATCAGGCCATCACACAGAGAAGATTATATAAACTAGTGGTCGCCTATTGGTCAAAATTCGACCATAATAACTTTTAATATCTTGTTGATAAGAACGCCATCTTCATTTCTCAAGACCAACTACTTGGTTTCCAAATTTTTGTGCGCCATCTGTAATCTTTTATCGTTATCATCAATATATTTGTTTGTGTGTGTCAAATACATGGAAGTATGGGTATATTTTACTGATTGATTTAATGTACTTTATACGCAATATTATTGAAAAATATTAGCGTTCTGTACTTCTCCTACACATAAATTATAAGTGTGCCAATTTTATGCTCCTGCGTCCGCGCAATTTTTGTAAATAGTGGTCCAAAATTTTGGCATCACGTATTAATGTATAGACTACTTGCTGTCGCCCATGACCTTTTAGACAAGTTGAAGTGATGTTATGGCTAGTCACGGGCACGAAAGAATTTCTATACATACCATTAATCGTCTTACGCCTAGTTTTGAGATATTTGAATAATTAAGATATAAGAACCGTCTGGATTGCATTAGATTTCGAACAAAAATCTGAATCAAAATCAGTCTATCAAAAATTATAACTCCACACACACACACACACACACACACACACACACACACACACACACACACACACACACACACACACACACGCGCACACGCACACACACATACACACACACACACACGCCAAAAGTATAACTTTTCAAAATAAATGCAACAGATAGAAACAAAAAAATAATTAGAAAATGTATATTTTCTATATGCTAATAAAATAACGGTGCCCGGGATTGGATATGTGCCCCGTTGGCGATGGGCTTGCCACCTATCACTTTGTGGGACTTAGAGTCTTCGACTAGTCGTAGGTACCCTGGTTGTGCCTCTGCCTACATGTTCGGGGATATGGGCTTGAAGATACTTTTTTTTCTCAATTATATCCATAACCTATACTAATTCATTGCAACTTCCATTCGCATTGGGCATATTTGGAGTCTTTTAAAAATATATTTAAATTGACTAAATGTCTAATAAACTTTCTATTTATTTGTTGATAGCAATGATGTTAATTAAACAAAACAAAGCAGATTTCAATTTTGAATTTGCGTTTTGAATTTCAAATGACGGCAAATTTGACGATAACGGATCTTGATTAAACGGGGAATAATTGCGCGGGCCAAGGATCCTCTCAGACATTCAAATGTATTGTTTCGTTGCTATTAAACTCTTGATCGCGATGAACGAAAAAGGCTAGGTACATTTTCTTCACACAATTTCATTCAAATTTAAAAGCTAAAGACTAACATTCCAAATTTGAATTTTTAAATTTTTGGTTAAGAAGCTTAGATCATTGACGTATATAAATTATAAAGTAATATGTGTTGAAAATATCCAAGCAATATTTAAGTCGTTTTAATTATAATTGCGCGGGTCAAGGATCCTCTCAGACATTCAAATGTATTGTTTCGTTGCTATTAAACTCTTGATCGCAATGAACGAAAAAGGCTAGGTACATTTTCTTCACACAATTTCATTCAAATTTAAAAGCTAAAGACTAACATTCCAAATTTGAATTTTTAAATTTGTGGCTCAGAAGCTTAGATCATTGACATCCACAGATTATAAAGTAATATGTGTAGAAAATATCCAAGAAATGTTTAAATCGTTTTAATTATAATTGCGCGGGTCAAGGATCCTCTCAGACATTCAAATGTATTGTTTTGTTGATATTAAACTCTTGATCGCGATGAACGAAAAAGGCTAGGTACATTTTCTTTACACAATTTCATTCAAATTGAAAAGCTAAAGACTAACATTCCAAATTTGAATTTTTAAATTTGTGGCTCAGAAGCTTAGATCATCGACACCTTGTTGGTCCAGGCTCCTTTGTAGAATAGACCATCTGCCTTCCTGTATCAGGCAGCTCGTAAAAGGCGAGCATAGGCTTACCATCACTAACACCGTGACATCCGACTAGGTGGTAGAGTTTGGCAGCGACTCGCCCGGATTGGTACCACCGCCTT
>NJDD01005162.1:2368-15677 GCA_002245505.1 Calephelis nemesis | reverse complement strand
GTTTTAATCAAGTCAGTTTTCACATGAAAATTCTGCATCCCATTCGGTCTCTCCGTTCAAAAGTTCTGATGCCACAGATACCTTACACGTCAAACTTATAACTCACTCTTCTTCCGTCGGATGTTAAAATATGATTTGATAGTTGAAAACGCTATAAGTACAGAATAAATAGTTTTTATCGCCTATGTGGTCTAGCGGTCCGGCGTCAAACTTGACTTAAAGTCCCAGGTTGGATTGGGACGGGCAATAAAAAATTAGAAATTGTCCATTTTCCTAATTTCAATTTGGGTCTTAAGTCTTCGGATAGTCATCGTAGGCCCTGTTGTGTTTCTGTCTATCTCTTTAGGGATATGGGCGTAAGGATACTTTTTTGAAGTAATAGTAAGTACGAATGTTTCTGCACGATTATGTTTTTGTGTTTCTGCCAGGAGTTGCTAAAGATTATCTTCGGGAATTCACGTATTGACCTCTATATCGGTTTTGGTCTGAAAGTCAGTTTTATTACGTAGAGGCGCTGTTGAAAGTAAACACTAGTACCAACAAAGGCAACCTTTGAGAAAACTTTGATTCCATCTTCCGAATATAAAGTACACCGGAAACTAGGCTTCTTGGGCAATTCATAGGTTGAACATGTTTAAACTATTGAATGACATTTTTTTTATGTAAACGAGCCATATATTAAATTTGCATACTGTAACACTTGATTGTTTATCTTATTATAATAAACAGAATCTTTCTCGTTTAAATATGTTTTATAAATTCAATTTTACTTTTTCTAGTTTTGTCTGACATTATTCTTTTTAATGTATTATTAGATATTTGTTGTAACTGTTAATAATGTAATCTGTAAAATAAAGATATTTTTCATTTTTATTAATATAAAAATAATAAGATAACACAATCAAGTGTTACAATATTGACGTTTCGGCAAATTGTTTTCATGGATGCAGTCTCAAAAATTACTAGACATTGACTGCCTATTATTTTAAAATTATAAGTGGTTTAAGTAACATCTCACTCCTAAGAAATATCATCAACTGACAATTGATGTACATTCACGATATTTATTTCTGGTATATATTGTACACAATGTAGAAGTAAGTTAATTAAGGAAGTCGGAATTAAATTCTAATTTGTTGTAGTAAAAACCAACTTAAATGTGGACAACATTCAACATGTATTCTCTAACTTGCGTTTGGGTTGCACAGTTTTCAATGGATTTCGAGATTTTTAATGGGATATGTGGATATCCGAATACTAGCTTAGATATAGTTGCAGCTTTAACTTATTTTCTACTAGCGAAACGGATATCGGTAACATTTATGTAGTAAGTTTTTTGTAGAATTAATTTCGTAGTTTTTTTTTTATGATATTGGGAGGCAACAAGCAGACGGATTTCCTGATGGTAAGAAATTTCCGCCACCTAGAGACACCAGAGATGGTAATGGTGCGCTGCCAACCTGAGGCCGGGATGCTAGGCTTTGAGCAAAAGTAAGTTTACCGGCTACCTTACCCTCCGAACCGGAACACGTCATGACGTTATGGCGGCAGGAATAGGTAAGGCGGTGGTACCAATCCGGGTGAGTCGCTGCGAAACTCTACCACCTAGTCAGGTGTCGCGGTGTTAGTAACAGTAAGCCTTCGCTCGCCTTTTACGAGCTGCCTGGCAGGAAGGCAGATGGTCTATTCTTCAAAGGAGCCTGGACCAACACGGGGGAACACTACACAGTTTTGGTCCTTCAAGCCGGATATTTAAGAGCCAAATATGAAGTTTACATTTAATCAAACCGCTAGTCACTTATAAGTTGCCCGGACATCATTAGTGCAACGGAATAATACTGCTCCAATATATGGCCCAGTAAACTACCGTCACTAAGCTTCATTGTTGCTGTATTACTTTCCACGGAAGCGAACGACTGGAGTACAGTTTATTTTGTAAATGGAGGCAGAAATTATGTGCATTGTTCTAAGGAACGCTGAACATACACATTACATAGATAATAAACGTCTATTCATTTAAAATCGGAAAAGAGCTGAGTCTGTCCCTTGATGTTTAAAAAAGATAGAAAAGTACTTTTAAAAACTTACTTTTTTGTACTTTTCTGTTTTTTTCAATTAATTTATTTGCTACCGTGTTACCGAAAACTACTGGACAAATATTTGCCAGGTTTTTTACATTTTATTGGTTTTTAAATCTATGTCATGCTAGATTGAAATATGTTCAGTTTTAATATATGTGCTCCTGGGGATTTAAAAACGTCAAAGCTAAATGCTATGCCTGCGTATTTTTTTTTAAATCCTAGTGTCCTTTCTTGTTATTTTGTTATTATATGTTTATTAAGAGTGTAACTGACTACAACTATATCAATTTTGATATAAGTCTAAGCTAACTTTTGCTAGACTAAACTAAACACAATGTTTATCTTTATGTTATTCTTTATATTTATCTAGTTAGTAAGTACATGTGTATGTAGAATAGAGAAGGACAATTTGAAAGTTGTCAAAACTTAAAAAAATAGGGAGTTATTGCGCATAAAAATTTGAATAAAATTTTACAAGCCTCTGCTTCTAACCTATTTTTGTTCACCGCTAGAGACCAATATATTGTGGAATGCTGTTATAATTTTTGTCGTCTCTCACAGGTGTTGTTTCACGAGCACTTCGAATATTATCGGCGAGAAAACTTTTCACCACAATTAAGTGTAATGTTAACCGCTTTCAAACTTTATACTTTGGGAAATTCGGCTGCTTTCACACCGAGTACAAAAATTATTACAAGAAATAAACTTTATTAGAACAGCTATTTTGCACTTTGAAGGCAAGAAAGAATTAACGTGGCGGTAACGTTATGCTTCTCACGCTAAGTGGCAAACATTTCTTGCTTGTCCTGCCCTTGCTGGTATTATTAATGAAATCAAAGCACACAAACAAGGTTTCGTAATAACAAAAATATGTGCTATCTACGGTCACTAAAGATGGATGGTGCTTTGCCTATCTGACTAGGACATGTAAATTTAATCGAGTACCTAAATTTGATAGCTTCTCTGCTGCCGAAAATCTGAACGTGGTAATAACGTTGTAGCGGCAGTATAAACTAAGGTGACGGTATAAAAGCTATGGTGATCACGTCGTCAGAATCAAAATAGTCAATGGTCACCTTTAATGAACTGTTTGGTTTTTTTTATGACATTGGAAGGCAAACAAGCAGACGGATTTCCTGATAGTAAGAAATTCCCGTCGCCTAGAGACACCAAAGGTGGTAGTGGTGTGTTGCCAACCAGAGGCCGGGATGTTAGGCCTCGAGCAAAAGTAAGTTTACCGGCTACCTTACCCTCCGAACCGGAACACGTCATGACGTTATGGCGGCAGGAATAGGTAAGGCGGTGGTACCATTCCGGGTAAGTCGATGCGAAACTCTACCACCTAGTATGTAGTATGGTATGGAAGCAGTTCTTCAATAGAGCCTACAAAAGGAAAGGAAGTAGGAAGACGCATCAGAATAACTTAGAGATATGCATATTATTTTACTAGGTGGTAGAGCTTTGTAGCGACTCGCCTGAATTGGTACCACTGGGTTACCTATTCCTGCCGCCATAACGTCTGTGCTTAACTTTGACATGTTCCGTTTCGGTGGATACGGTAGCCGGTAAACTTACTTTTGTTCGAGGCCTAACATCCCGAACTCAGGTTGGCAACGCACTATTATTTCTTTTGGTGTTTCAAGGTGGCGTGAAGTTGTTACCATCAGGAAATCCGTCTGCTTGTTTGCCTTCCAATATCATAAAAAAATCTAAAATGTTTGAAGCGAAGTAAAATCGCAAGAAACCGACTTTGATTTTAATAAGTCTACGTACAAAAAAATTTAGTATGTTCCTCGATTTTTCTGAGATTTCGTCATTAGTTCCAGATTTAGTGGCAATGGAATTAGGAAGCACGTTCTTTCAAAAAAAAATTTTTTTTGAATCGGTTCAGAAATGTAAAAATTGAATAGCATGCATAAAAAATATAGGAGTCGAAGACGTTCAGTAGTACTATTTAAATTATGCGCTTCGGCTATATTCGTCAAACTTCGGAAATGCGAATGTATTTTAAAGATATCTATATAGAGTTGTTTTTACATAAACAATCTTTTCGCTTAAATTTAAATTAGGTCAGCCAATTTAAAAATAACAGTATAAAGTGTAAAAATAGTAAAAAGTGTAAAGCCAAAGCGCATAATTTAATAGTAGTACTATAACTTCTTGACCGCCTCGTTGGTCGAGTGGCTAACGTACTCGCCTAGCTGCATCGACGAATCGCGAGGCTCGGGTTCGATTCCCGACGGGGGCAGGCATTTGTGTGATGAACATTTAGATGTCTGCATTTCCGGGTCTGGGTGTTTATTAAATTTATTATGGTATCTATTTAAGTATTTCTATGTAATAGTATCGTTGACTAACACCCATAACACAAGCATATGATTTGCTTACTTTGGGGTTAGATTCAATTTGTGTGACTTGTCCAGGGATATTTATTTATTTATTATTTAGGGATATTATTCCAATTTAAAATTTAACTTCTTATTTTTTTATTTCGGTTAATAAGCCTACCCTGCCTACTAAAATTAAAAGCGCAGTGTGCCTCCTACCTACACCCGAAAATATGTGGTGGTGCTACACGATACTTTACGCTGATAACATTGTTTTACACTTGCAGATTTAACGGCCCCTTTGTTACAAGTTTATATGAGAACATTACGAGTTGTGACAATAATATTTCCTAATAGTCCTTGTGGTTAAGTTTTTTATTATGTGTTCTGAAACTTCAACATTCTGTGTACATTGTAACAGTATTTAACGCAATTATTAATACACGAAGACTAAAGTAATAGTAAAGTTAAAGTGGCATTATATTTTGTATCACGGTGTATTCATGTGGAAGAGATCATCGAACTAGTAAACGACATTCATTTTTTTTTATGACATTGGAAGGCAAACAAGCAGACGGATTTCCTGATGGTAAGAAATTCACGCCGCCTAGAGACACCAAAGGTGGTAATGGTGCGTTGCCAACCAGAGGTCGGGATGTTAGGCCTCGAGCAAAATTAATTTTACCGACTATCTTACCCTCCGAACCGGAACACGTCGTGACGTTATGGCGGCAGGAATAAGGCGGTGGTACCAATCCGGGCGAGTCGCTGCGAAACTCTACCACCTAGTCAGATGTCACGGTGTTAGTGATGATAAGCCTATGCTCACCTTTTACGAGCTGCCAGGCAAAGGAAGGCAGATGGTCTATTCTACAAAGGAGCTCGGACCAACACGGGGAGAATTCATTTCATGTTGCTAAAAGCCAACTGTGGCCAATAGACACAATAGATATTGCAGGTGTGTTGCCGCCCTGAAACTGGGAAGTTAGGCAGAAAGACTAACACATTAGGTTGAACCTTGGTTTAGTCGTCAATGTTATTTATAAGACGGTAATGCTTATTTGTCGGTGTCTGAAACGGCCCTTAAGCTTGTTTTCTTTTTGTTTTAACTGCTTTTTTCCAGTGGTAGATGTTTTAACATGTTTCAACATTCTAACATTTTTATTGTTTATGATATTGAATGGTAAACAAGTAAATTACCTGATTTAATAAAAACACATGAAAGTGTTCTCTTTTTACAAAAATATATAGGTTACTAGCCGTTGAAAGTGGCTAGTCAGCGTTATATAGCTCTTCTGAGCAAATGTCGGGAATAAAGAATTTAGGTACAAGTTTTATTTTTTTATGCTATGGGAAGGCAAACTTCACACTGCCTAAAGACAATTACGGTGGTAATGGTGAGTTGCCAATCTGAGGCAAAATCGGGAAAATGTATGTATTTATAAATTCTTTGCGATATAATCGAGTAATTTAATTCGTTTCAAATGTTCCGATGTTTTGGAATTAAAACGCAACATAGGTACATCACAATAATTCTTTATACTTAGTGTTAGTTATCGTTGGTAGAAATTTTATTTGAAAAGAAAAATATTCAAAGTCAGGACAGAACAACGTCTATCCGTTGCGTCGGCTTAGACGGAACGAGATTCAGCAAGATACTGTTCAAATCATCAAAAACATGCACCTAACACTAGACAGAATAAATTATCTTAAAAGTTGTAAACACATACATAAAACATACAGAATATCACAGTTATATCATAAGTAGTGATCATGGAATACAATAAATAATGTTCGCTGTTAGTAGTAGACAAAATAACAGCAATGCTGCCTGAAATAAGTTTGGTTTGCGCACAACTTCCACTTAACTTTCTAAACTTATTTTTATCTTTGGAACGAGAATTAGTAAAATATGCACCTCAAAATAGATACAATAAATCGTCCTAAAAGCAGGGGTTTACAGATAAATACATGAAACATACATGTTATTACATTTATAGCATAAGTATCTAGTGATTAAAGTATAAAATAAATAATGTACGCTGTCAGTAGTCGACAAAATCACATCAATGCTGTCTGAAACAAGTTTGGTTTGCGCACAACTTCCACTTAACTCGTTAAACTTATTTTTATCTTTGCAACGAGAGTAAGTAAAATATGCACCTTAAAATAAATAGAATAAATCATCCTAAAAGCAGTAGCTTATAGATACATTCATGTAATCACATTTATAACTTAATAGCGGCCCGTTCGCACGTGTACAAAATATAAATATTGTAAACCTTCCTCTTTAAACACTTTATCTATTAAAAAAACCGCATCAAAATAGGTTGCGTAGTTTGAAAGATTTCAGCATACAAAGGGATATAGCGATAGAGAAAGCAACTTTGTAGTGAAGTAGTCATTAAAGTATAAAATAAATAATGTACGCTGTCAGTAGCCGGCAAAATCGCAGCAATGCTGTCTGAAATAAGTTTGGTTTGCGCACAACTTCCACTTAACTCGCTAAACTTATTTCCTGTGCTAACAAACAAAACAATAGGCGTCTACAAGCTGACGCTCCACGATGAAATTCACAAAAAGACAGCGCAAAACATACGAAACTAGTTTAAAGTTATATTTGGAAGATGAAATGTGATATGAACATAATGAACGCGTTGTAGAAAATAAAGGCGCAGAATAACTGAAAAATCCATTTTTTTCATTACCACTGCAATTTCATGGTTCTTTTTTTGAAAGATAGCTAAAGATTTTGAGATGGTTCTATAGCCACTAGTCGTTTTTTAACCTCCAACGAACAAAGAAGAGTGTTATAAGTTTGACATGTCTGTGTGTCTTTCTGTACTTTGTAAGTATGACAACTTTGGAAGGGATGGACCGATTTCTTTGCAATTTTTTTTATATGGAAGCTGATGTGATTGAAATTACATAATATAGTTTTTGATCAACTCGACAATAAAGTCGTTTTTCTCAATTCGACTTTATTGTTTTTGTGTGTTTGTTAACCAATCACTCGGCCGATAATCAACCGATTTCAATGGTTTATTTTTATATAGATCGTAGTTTTGAAATGGTCCCATGCCCATTATATCTCGATTCGACCCGTGGTTTTTGAATTAATTTTTAATATTTTTACTAATTTTAAAAAAAGAAAAAAAATTCGGCACAGGCAGGATTTGATATGTAACAAGTATATCATGAATATTAAGCATTGTTAAGTTAATAAATAAACTAAAAAATAAAAATAAAAAAGCCCCTTATGTCTTCCAGAAAATGTTAGTTTACCAGTTATTTAGTTTTGTTAGTGTCGGAAAAAAATGTTTAATATTAAATGGAAGAAGTTTAAGTTTTATATAAATACTTTGATATTTGTTATTATCTTGGTTATAGTATATACCAGTTTTTAATAAAATTATTTTGTAAGAACCCCTCTGCATGTAAAGGACTCATCCAAAATGAGCCAGTTGTCTCTGGATTGCGCTGTTTGGAGTCGGTTTTTGCACTTTTACTGCACTTAATTGATTGTGAGAGGTTATTGAAAATTTTCGATTTAGGTGTTATAGATATAAGAAAGCAAAAATTCCATATAGGTATGTTGACATCATTGACAAATTGTAGTTTACGTGTTATTCCTTTCTATAAATATAAGTGTAAAGTTTCATCTAAATCGGTTCAGTAATTTTTAGTAAAACGGCAACAAATATTCATACATCAATATAATTTACAACTCTGCTAAAAAAAAATGGAACGATTTAAATTGTTTGTTTGTGTGTGTGTACTGAATATGTTCCGAAACTAATGGATCGACTTGAAAAATTCTTTTACCATTAGAAGCCGACATTATCTCTGATGAACATAGGCTACGTCATATTTTCTAAAAATGACAAACATGTCCACACGTGCCAAACCGGGATAGGTTACTAGTCATATATAATATTAGATTTAAAAAAACCTGTCATGTATATAGATATCCTTAATTAATTGAACCCATCCAAAACCTATCCAGACGAATCAGCATTTTATCTTTTCCCTCCAAACAGATTGCTTTAGCAAACTAAACCTTATGTATTGAATTTAAAGTTTGTTTTAGAAAAAACGATGGTATCTTTAATTTGCAATTTTCCGGACAACTATTACCGAGAGATTAAGTTCTAGGTACGGATAGTATCTTTAATTTCCTCCGGGCGTTACATCGGACGATGATATTTGATTCGGATTAGGAAAAATTGAAAGATAAGAGTACATTTCTGTGAATAAATTGCTTTGGGATTTGCCTATAACGATATTAAATGTAACTTGTTTATTGAAAATAAAAAAGGATAAATGGGGTAGAAAAGAGTACGAAAAATCTGTGGAGGTGCGGTCGATGATCGCATTCACAAATGTGAGAATAGTGAAAGAGTGAGAGAGAGAGAGAGAGCGGGATAGAATAAAAATGCTGTGAAAATGAGAAATGAAAATGTTCTTTTGGTTTGGTCATGTAAAAAGACTAACTTAACAGAAACACAATGCGCATACGGGTAACCCGGGGAGATCTAGATTGATATTCCTAGATCAAATCTCTCTAGTTTTGTCCAATAGCTTTGTAAAGAGCCCCCGGTAAGTCCCATTCATTCATAGCGCACCATTTTGCCTGTTTTGTCACGCTATAATACGTATACATTTTTTTTGGAGAGATTCCTTCTTTCATCAATTTTCTTAAATACGTTGGTTTCATAAACTAGCTTACATATAGTTCTAAATTGTAACTACAAATAAATGTAAATAACAAAAAAATATCCCTGGACAAGTCACGCAAATTGAATCTAACCCCAAAATGAGCGAATTAAATGCTTGTGTTATGGGTATTAGTAAACGATACCAATACACAGAAATACTTAAATAGATATCAGAACAAATTTAATAAACGCAGACTCGAAAATGCAGACATCTAAATATTCATCACCCAAATGCCTGCATCTGTCGGGAATCGAACCCAAGCCTCATGATTCGGTTGGAGTTAGGCGTGCATGCTAGCCCCTCGACCAACGAAGCGGTCCGTCCACCACATACTCTAAAATGAAAAAATCTGTTAAAATATAAAATAACTAGGTGTTAAACGCGGCGTTGCCCGCGCGGGTAATGGTCCACACTATGTGTGTGCCAAATTTCATGAAAATCGGTTCAGCAGTTTCTACGTAAAAGAGTAACAAACATACAAACCAACATATAAACTTCGTATTTATGATATTAATAAAATAAGAGTACCTCGTAATTTAACTCAAAAGTGCTCGTATTGCGATTTGGAATAAATATTTTGTTGCTATTAATTTTTTCCACATTTTCTCGAAGCTTCTATCATGGAAATGTTATGAAAGTTTTAGTTATTTTGCTGAATCCCGTCTTCCGTCTGTGTATTGTGATAATTCTGAGCGGAACTTCAGCCACGCGACGTTATTACTACGGCTAATATTAAAAAGCAAGGTGCCATATTCAAAATTAAAGTGGAAATTCTACAACTGTTTATTTTTTATTCAAATTTGACCGCCTCGTTGGTCAAATGGCTAGCGTACAACGACGAACCGCGAGGCTCCTCTTCGATTCCTGACGGGGACAGGCATTAGTGTTTTGAACATTTAGTTGTCTGCATTTTCCGGGTCCGGGTATTTATTAAATGTACTCTGGTATATATTTAAGTATTTCTATGTACCTAATAGTATCGTTGACTAACACACATAACACAAGCATATAAAAATTTGTTTACTTTGGGGTTAGATTCAATTTGTGTGACTTGTCCAGTGATATTTATTTATTTACTTTATTTATTTAAATCTTATCTCAAGCATATAACGTACTTGCGCCTAAGATAGCCCAGATCTTAAAATGGCCCATTTTCAGTATTTTGTGTTTTGCTAAGTTTGAAAGATTTTAGACTACTACCTACGAAATATAGTAGTAATATAGGCGTTAGTACCTTAGTTTGCATACTTTTAGACTATACGTATGATTTAGCTGACGATAAACTTTGTACCATCTGAGATTGACAGCTAATAATATTTTGTACAGAAAAGATTAAAGAATTGATTTCCCTATTTTCCTTGCAATTGTTCCAGTTTTTCTATCAACATGATAAAGACGATAGCTAGAGCCGAAAAGAAAATATGTTTCCTTGTGCCAAGGTATTAGCAAGATCAGTCAAGCAGTCTTTAAATTTTGCACTTAGCAACACTTTTGCACCTTTTATTTTCATAGATTATTTCATCCTATTTTATTTAATATTATAAATTCGAAAGTTTGTATGTATGGATATATAGATGTTTGTTACTCTTTCACGCAAAAACTACAAAGCCGATTACGATGAAATTTGGTATGTAAGTAGCTGAAGACCCAGAATAACATATAGGCTACTTTTTATCCCGGAGTTCCCGCGGGATTGGGACTTACGCGGGTGAAACCGCGGGGCGCAGCTAGTCAAATATAAAGTGCACTCAACCTGTCTTTGTTTGGTTAGTGCTTTATATATGACAAATCGCAATCAGTATTTTTAAATACCGTAATATTTACTACCAGATACTGTTAACTCTGTAACAGTTATGCCAAAAAAAGATACTGAAACACACTTAAACGTAATAAAGTCCTTAAGTATATATTGGTGGTGATTCTGCTGTGCACAAACTAAACTTATTTTAAATGTATGCTATCTTTTTCAAATGAAACGAAAAGGAAAGAGATGGAACATTTAATACTTATCAGATTAGTCGAGATAAAATGTCAAATTAAAACGGTTTTAGTCAATGTTATCTGAGGAATAAAATAAACTTTTGTATAAATGCAGTGTACAGTCTAATCTGATATTACTAAATGTTTTGTCTCTTTCTATTACTTGCGTTGAAAGAAGATAGCGATAACTTAAAATAAGTTCAATGAGTGCTTAACCAAATTTCTTTAATAGTCTATGACAGCAATCTGTCTGAGATTGCTGTAATAGACTATTAACATACGACTTGGTTTGTGAAAGTTTCTGAACCTCCTACTCCGGTACGTCTTGTTCTAATCATCAAAAAATTCAAACATGGACTAATTGGCATACAATAAGCCCGCCGTACTTTAATCTAACATGCTCCAGTATATTTTCAAGCCAAAAAAAAATTAGACAGACAACCCTACATGCGCGTCTCTATGTAGAGATTTGATACGTAATGGAGGTGTTCAACAATAGTACAGGGTATCTCCCATATCTTAATCTGACGCGCCTGAATTAGTCCAAAAATCCCCTCTTGGGCTCCGCTACTACAGAGAGATACTTAAATAGATACCAGAATAAATTTAAGAAACACCCATACCCGTAAATGCAGATATCTAAATGTTTGTCTTACAAATGCTTACCGCATCAGGAATCGAACCGAGTAACGCGGTCAGTTAGGCGTATAAGCTAGCCCCTCGAGCAACGAGGCGGTCATACGTAGTAGTTAGTTTTACTATTTCTATTTTACTAGCTGCGCCGTTCTTGCTACGGAACCTTAAAAAGGCAAACCCCACTGAATTTCTTCCGCCGGGTATTTTCACGCCGTTTTTCCGACCCGGAACAGGGAAGTGACTTAAAAAATGCTCACCCGTCAAAAGAGCCCTAGCAAAGGCAAAATGTACATGAAATACAAAAATTGGCTTTGCCTTTGACTTTGAAGTCTCTGTCAGTGATATTACACTATGACCGTTTTTCGCTTGTGTTTGTTCTAAAGAAATTGCGTTTTACGTGTTTGTGTACGCATTTGTATATAAAATAAAGTAAAAGATACAATATGTTATAAGCATCAATATTTATGAGCAGCACATCTACAAATATTAAGAAATGTATATAAAATTAAAGTTTTGGTTTTGTAGCTAGAGGGCGGTATTCCCAGATAATTATGACTTAGGGACCTTCAAGAAACGAGCGTATTCATTCCTTAAAGGTCGGCAACGCATCTGTGATACTCCTGGTGTTGCGGATGTCCGTGGGCAGCGGTGGTCACTTTCCATCAGGTGACCAACTAGCTCGTTTGCCTCCTCTTCTTCTTCTTCTTTCTTTAGGTTTTAGCCTTCACGTTAGTATTTAGCCATTAATCAAGTAGAAATTTGCATGGATTTTTATATCAATTTCAATTAATTATAATTAGTCATCAGTCATAAGTCGTCAGGAAGTCATGTCAGGCTCTGTAATGAAATTTGGCGGCAACGAGGAAATACTCGATACGCTAATTTCTTAATGATTGTTTCATTTGTGCTCTTTCACCGAACAAAATTGTACAAAATGCCACCAAAATTTACTAATTTTACTCAATATTAACACGAAATTCAATAATTATGCAAAAACTTTGACCATCTTTTCTCCCGATGGCGCCAAAACTCTGCCTCCTCTTGTATAAAAAAAATCCCGAAATTTTTTTTCCTGTGTAACGCCGCAGGCAAAAGCTAGTGTTTCATAATTGTACAAACTCCCTCTAAAACGTTATGTACTTGATATCACTCAAACATTGTCACAATAACCTCCATTATAAAGACATTTCCTAGACCTCTCATGGAAATATTTACACTTCATTGCCTACGCCCGTTATACCCTTAGTTGATGCAATATTGGATCCTACTACGGATTCTCGAAAATATATACGAAGTTTAGATTTTATCTTTATACAAACTAACGGAAACGCGTTTAACCTTACGCGCCTAGAATCTAGTATATAGGTACTTGGTTCACATGTGTTTTTTATAACATTAGAAGAATTTCCTGATGGCAAGAAATTCCCGCCGCCTAGAGACACCAAAGATGATAATGGTGCGTTGCCAACCAGAGGCCGGGATGTTAGGCCTCGAGCAAAAGTAAGTTAACCGGCTACCTTATCCTCCAAATCGGAACACGTCATGACGTTATGGTGGCAGATTCCT
>NJDD01005159.1:43673-58201 GCA_002245505.1 Calephelis nemesis | reverse complement strand
GCAAAGGATCTTTGCAGAAAAGACCATCTGCCTTCCTGCCAGGCAACTCGTAAAAGGCAAGTATAGGCTTACCGTCACTAACATTTTCGATTAGTTTCGCAGTTGTCGAGTTTCGCAGCAACTCGCCCGGATTGGTACTATCGTTTTACCTATTCCTGCCGTCATAATGTCAGTGCTTGCAGCTGACGTGTTCCAGTTCGGAAGGTAACATTCCGGCCTCAGGTTGGCAACGCACCATTACCACCTTAGGTGTCTAAAGGCGGCGTGAATTTCTCACCATTAGGAAATCCGTCAGCTTGTTTGCCTTCCAATTTCATAAAAAAAACTCATAGTGTACAAAAAATTTGAACCGCAAATATGGCATCTATCACTACGGATATTTTAGTAGGTACTTGAGTTTACAAGCAATTTTTTGAGCCATTTCAAAAAAACGAGATATTTTTGTAACAGGGTATGTTAGGCCGCACTGGGACAGACAATCGGAAAACGGGATATATGTCTTACGTTACTGATAGCCACCTGTGGAGCTTACTCTTTCAAATAAAAAAGAATTTTGCAAATTAGTCCAGCCGTTAAATTATCGCTGAACATACGTAAAAAAAACGAACTGAGAACGCCCTTCTTTTTTGAAGTCGGTTAAAAAGAATAACTCAAAGATCCAACATTTTTCAGATTCGTTATTATAATGTGATACAATATTTGTCATTTTTGTAATATCACTATTTAAAAATAAACTTCCAAAACTTTAAAACTTTCGAAAAAACATTTTTCAACATTTTTCCTGTTATTATTATGCAATAAAAACTTGGACAACTATTAAAAATATTGTAAAAAATCGTTATCGCCTATCGTATCGTTATCGTATCGTTGTCGTATCGTTATCGTATCGTTGTCGTATCGTTATCGTAACGGTATCGTATCTTTATCGTAGCGTTGTCGTATCGTTATCGTAGCGTTGTCGTATCGTTGTCGTATCGTTATCGTATCGTTATCGTAGCGTTGTCGTATCGTTATCGTATCGCTATCGTAACGTTCTCGTATCGTTATCGTAGCGTTGTCGTATCGTTATCGTATCGCTATCGTAACGTTCTCGTATCGTTATCGTAGCGTTGTCGTATCGTTATCGTAGCGTTGTCGTATCGTTATCGTATCGTTATCGTATCGCTATCGTAACGTTCTCGTATCGTTATCGTAGCGTTGTCGTATCGTTATCGTATCGTTGTCGTATCGTTGTCGTACCGTTCTCGTATCGTTATCGTATTGCTATCGTATCGGTATCGTAACGTTATCGTAGCGTTATCGTATTGTTATCGTATCGGTATCGTAACGTTATCGTAGCGTTGTCGTATCGTTATTGTTTCGTTAGAGAAAAAATTTTTCGAAAGAGACTGTAGAACAACGACAACATCGGTTAATGACTGGCTATCGAATGAAACGCCTGAGCAGCGTTAAAATCGATTGTCTCGTATTTACTACTGACTCCAAGCTGTTGACGAAACCCCACGATGAACGAGCCTTAGCAGAAATGCAACGTTTAAGAAATCTTATTTCCGTTGAAGAAGAAATCTAATACTCGTTCATCGTTGGGTATATTTATGTATGTTTAAGTTTTGACTCTACACAGAGAGAGCACTACTTGGATTACTACAATTTAAGCACTACTAACATTTTTCAGTCATTCTATTGACCGTAAGATTCATTTTTTTTATAGTTTAATCCCTTCATCAGATCATGACTTCCTTGCTACGCTTTCAAACAAAAATGAATTATCCAAATCGGACAAGTTGTTTTCGAGTAATCGCTGAATGTCCTTCAGTAGGGATGCGCTCCATCATCAGCTCATCATCATAAAATTACGATTTTTATAAGTAAAATCTTTCTCAATTGATAAAAAGTCAACAAAAAGTCTGTACTTCCATACATTTTTTCAGAAATGCCCTCGATTTCTCCAGGATCCCATCATCAGATCCTGAGTTCCTTCCTATGGGACCACCTGTGGAGCTTACTCTTTCAAATAAAAAAAGAATTTTGCAAATTTGTCCAGCCGTTTAGAAATGATCGCTGAACATACATAAAAAAATGTCGCGACGAATTGAGAACCTCCTCCTTTTTTGAAGTCGGTTAATAAAATGGGTCATCAAAGTTGTTGAGTAGTCCATTGCAAAAATACTAGTTAGGAATAGTAATTGTAAATTTTGTAAGTTTCTCTTAGGTTTATTTGCTTCAAATCAAAAGTAGCTGGTGGTCGTAAATTTGACTTTCAAATGACAATTGAATCAGGTTTATTAGACCTTCTAGAAGATGGTGACATTGTTTTGTGATAAAGGTTTTCCGGAAATTAAAATAGTTATCGATGCAAGTAGAAAAAAAATGGTTATGCCACCTTTTTTAGAGAAAAAAATCTGAATTTACAATACAAGAGACTCAAGAAATACGGATAGATAAAAAAAAATACGGATGACATCATACCTACATATTATATGCTGTGTTTTGGTAAATTTACAACCACATATAATTTCCAACAAAAACATTTTTAAATGTACAATAAACATTAATGAATAATTTTTAATTTTAACTAACACGTAATAAAGTTCTGCTTATTGTATAATATTAAGTATGACATCTTATTAATTAAAATATAATAATTTCGATGGATTAATAATGTTTTTTCCTGTAAAAACTCGCACTTGTTTTAGTTGTTGTATTTATTTTACTTACTGATTTTAGCTGACCAACGGAAAAAAATAATTTAATATTCACCCTGTGTAAAATATCACATTTCACATTGAAAAAAAAAATCAAGTTGATTTTATTTTTTCAACAACTATTTGATACATATATGTACATGTTTATATTCTCAAAAGAGCCACCGTAAGTTGTATCGTTAGATGGCGTCGCGGTTACGCACCCAGCGTATATGATGTCAAAGTATTTGCAACAACTCTTTTTTACAATAAATTAACGTTTTTCACTTCATTATTTTAATTTAACTAACAAAAAATATTTTTTTAGTTCTGCTAGATATAAAAGCTTAAAGATGTAAAAGTGTTGTTTTAGTTTTTAAATATTTTTTTATAGTAATAACATCGGATATATATATATATACACTAAGTCCTACAATACGCCAACCGGGCACATATCCAATCCCGAGCAACATTTTTTTTATTAGAAAATTGGAAAAAGTAAATTTAATTTTTGTTGCCTGACCCGGGATTCGAACCCGGGACTTCATGCAGTCAAGTCCAACAACTAAACTGCTAGACCACAGAGGCGATTATGTTTTTAAAAACACCTTCGCATTTATTTTTAACGAATTACGGTAATTTATATCTATATTAATTACCATAACAAGGGTAATATATTACAAATAAACATTAATACCTAAGTACCTAACTTTAAACATCACATATAATATAACACAGCATACTTTTTATAGGACTTTTTACAAGACTTTTAAAAATGAAACGGTTTTTTCATACATGATTATACGCAACGTTTCAACTTTAGCCGGCTTATTTATAAACACGGAGTAAAATACTCCAAAGTTCAATCTGTTATCATAGTTCTCATAACAATGGGATACAGACTATAAAATCAACTTAACTTTACACCTACTTTAGTCCATGTTTATTAATAAGACGGTAGAGTTTACGCAACTCAAATAACGAAAGTTCTTAAAAAGAATATTTTGAGTTTGACTTTTTTTGGCTTCTGCTAATACCAGTTTGACTTTTATTAAAAAAAGGTTATTTTGACGTCAGTCCTTAATAATTCTGTAAACTTTCTATTCAATCTCACATAATTGGGTGACAAACACGTTCCAAGATTTTATTACATAGATATATATATACATACACACCAAGTCAAAAAATTATGTTAAAAAGGATCACGTTAGTGATGAGTAAATACCATTATTCTTGATACAGATTTATCATCTAACAGTTAATAAAAAATCTAATTTACAATAACACACAACAGTTTATTCATAAAGTTATTTATTGATTGAATTTCGTTGATCCTCATCGTGCCATCATCTCTAATCTGCCATCCAGATGCTTATTGAAGGACCTGACGCATCCTGCATTATTGGGCCAGTCGCAAACCTGCAAAATATAGGCATACGTCATCATCAAGTATTATTAAGTGCCATATTTAGATAGGGTAGTCGGTACCCTTGCAAAATTGGTCAACACTCCGCCACCAGGGCAGCAATGCACCTTTAACATCTATGGTATCTGTTGGCCACGGTGGGCTCTTACCAACAGGAGTGCCGTGTGCCTGTTCATTACCATGTCATGAAAATCATATGCAAAAGAACTATATTTATAAACAGCGTATTGGTTTCAAGCTCCTGTAGTACAGACCAGCAGCCTTTACTGCTACACAGCTCCAAAGAGGCGAGCATGCATTAAATAGGTTGTTACTAACAAGACTACTGGTGGTAGAGTGTTGTGCAGAAACTTGCCTGAGTAGAGCTCATCCATTCTTTTTTTATGATATAGGAAGGCAAACAAGCAGACGGATTCCCTTATGGTTCCCTGAACCGAAACACGTCATGACATTATGGCGGCAGGAATAGGTAAGGCGGTGGTACCAATCCGCTCGAGTCGCTGCGAAACTCTACCACCTAGTCTGATGTCACGGTGCTATGGATGGTAAGCCTAAGCTAGCCTTTTATGAGCTGTCTGGCAAGGAAGGCAGGTGGTTTATTCTGCAAAGGAGCCCGGATCAACACGCGGAAATACTTGTCGCCATAATGAATTTTAAGTTTCGGTCGGTAGCCGGTAGACTTTCACACGAGAATTGAAACCGATACCAAACATACAGGTTATGAACCGGTAGGCACTTAGCGGTTCTTGCAATTTAGATACCTAGATACTTGTACTCCGTATACCAGTACAGTCTCGAAACCGATACCTAGCAAATACATGTACGAAAACCGATAAATTCCAGTACCTAATAAGGGTATCCGATAAGTGCAGGAAAGCCGTTGCAAATTTTCGTTGTTAGGTATGTCATGAAGTAACAGAGACATCTTCGACTTCAGAAAGAAAATTACGTAATATGTTTTCTGGTACCGGTATTATTAAACCAGTCATCATCATCATCATCATCATTTCAGCCATAGGACGTCCACTGCTGAACATAGGCCTCCCCCATTGACTTCGACTTTGACCGGATGGAAGCGGCCTGCATCCAACGAGACCCCGCGACCCAAATAAGGTCGTCTGTCCGTCTCGTGGGTGGCCGTCCTATGCTTCGCTTGCCGGTACGTGGTCTCCACTCGAAAACTTTTCTGCCCCAACGGCCATCAGTTCTTCGCGCTATGTGCCCCGCCCACTGCCACTTCAGCTTGCTAACCCGGCTGGCTATGTCGGTGACTTTCGTTCGCCTGCGGATCTCCTCATTTCTGAATCGATCTCGCAGGGAAACCCCGCAGGGAAACAATTAAACCAGTACCGCTATAAAACCCTAAACAATAGTACCGGTAGTAATACTAGTAGGTACAGGTACAAAAAGAACAGGGAACGCCTTTGGTATCAGTATTGCTTCGCGGCCGTTACTATCGGTTCCCAAAAGTACCAAGGTTTCAGGCCAAGCTGGCGCAATAGGCCTAACTTAGGCTAATAAGGCTTAAATTAGATAATATGAGACAGCATCTCCCAAAGTTGGTGGGGACGAAAGCGGCCTCGGGCGAACTCGAGTGCCAGCACAGGGTTTGGATCGGCAGCTGTTATGACATAGGTAGTAGAGTTCCGATAGGACTTTCAAATCATGCGCTGTTATGACAAAATCGTAATGCGATGTCAGTCTACGTTGCATACGTATCACGGTCAACCAGTGGCAGTGCTCATGAACCTCATTTGAACGGGAATTTCTGAAAATACGGGAAAGCATGTGAGAAGATTCATGTCGCATTGAAAGACGTATTGAAATTATAGTCCGAAAACTAGAAATATGGTCAATTTTTTATACCAAAAACGAAACGAATATAGAAATTTATTCAGCTTTTCAAGTTTATTCACTCGCTCCTCAGTGGCTTCAAAGTTAGTGATATCAATAATAGGGAGTACAAGTTACGTAAATTTTAGTATAAATGGGCAGAAACTTTTGGAAAGGCTTAAGTAAGTAAAAAGGCTTAAGTAAAAGGAGTAAAAAGCGTAATGAATTTTTCGACTTATGTTTAACATTTGATTTCCGTAATCCCCAAAATTTTGATACAAGAAGTAAAAGATACTGGTATTTATAATAAGTAATAATAATAATAATAAATATCCCTGCGCAAGTCAAAGTAAATTGAATCTAACCCCAAAGTAAGAAAATTACGTGCTTGTGTTGTGGGTGTTAGTCAACGATACCAATACATAGAAATACTTAAATAGATACCGGAATAAATTTAATAAACATCCAGACCCGGAAATGCAGACATCTAAGTATTCATCACACAGATGCCTGCCCCCGTCGGGAATCGAACCCGAGCCTCGCGGTTGGTCGATGTAGTAAGGCGTGTTACGCTAGCCACTCGACCAATGAGGCGGTCAAACTTAACGTTTGTTTCATTTAACATACATATATGCCCGGTTCCTATATTCGAAAAACGAGTCGTTTTGATTACGGATGGTAGTATTTTGTACGCTTAGTAAGATTACTAACAACGGTTGCTCGTTTCCGAATACTGATTCTAAATATTTTTTGAAAATATTGGTAACGCTCCCGTTACTTTTGAACAAACTACGAATGGTTAAGCTGACGGATTACGATTCGTTGATTATAGGAACCGGGCATTAGTAAGATTACTAACAACGGTTGCTCGTTTCGGACTATTGATTCTAAACATTTTCTGAAAATATTGGTAACGCTCCGTTACTTTTGAACAAACTACGAATGGTTAAGCTGACGGATTACGATTCGTTGATTATAGGAACCGGGCATAATTCGACTTCCAATGATTACAGTTTGTGATTTTGATGGATTTACAAAAAAGTTCATAAATATAAGTATCTATTAATAATAATATTAATAATAAATATTCAAAATATAATGTTTTGAAGAGTGTCACTTTATTACAATGCGAAAGCAGCACGGATTTTGATTTTGCAGAGGTACTAGTACAATGTTGACCTTACGCCGTGGGTTGCTTTTAGTCAGAGGGCTGATGCCACCTCTTCTATGGGATAGAAACTTTTTGATTAAGGCACGGCAATGGTTAGATCGATTAATTTGAAGAAACTTTTTTTTTTGAGATTTTTCTGAAAATCAATATTTTTCGAACTATCCACTAGTTAAAGATTTAAATTTCTAACCAATAAAACTTTTTAAGGTGGTTTTTCATGAATAACTTCAAACTATTTTTTTATGTAGGAACTCGACTTTATGTAATACGGACAGTTGGATTGAAATATTTTGTTATATTTCAAAAAGTTGACTTTTACTTGTAGAGGGCTTTATTAATCGCCCATAGTAATGCCACCAAAGTCTATAGTAGTTTTAAAAATAAAAAAGTTACTACTGACACGTTACCTCCGTTCGTTATTAAAGTTTGTTGGTTTGAGATTGTTAAAATAAATAAAAAACTATAAAGTTTTTTGTTTTGTGGTAAGTGGATAATAAATATATCGTAGTTTGCTTACTGAGATTATTTTTGACCAATATTAAAGTTTTTTTTTTTTATAAACAATGATTATGAGCAAAACCTACTTTTTTCTAACATCGCGAAACCTAACATCGGATGTCCATATTTTCAGTACAGAAAAAATCAACCTATTAGATGTCGATGTGTCACTTGCTTTTTTTTCTTTTGCTGTATATTACAGATAATGAGACGTTATATTAGAATAATTTAAGAAGGAATTTTGTTGTCAGTAGAGAAGCAACAAAAAACTCAGAAAGAAAGTAAAAAGACAACAAAAAGCAAAATAATCAAAAACAGAAAAAAATAGTCAATAAAAAAAGGTTGTTCTTTAAAGGAATCCTAGCGGTCCGGGTGTTGGACTTGACTGCTTGAGGTCTCGGGTTCGAATCCTGGGTCGGCCAACAAAAAGAAAATTGGATTTTTCCAATTTGCTAATAAAAGAAATGTTGGTCGGGATTGGAAATGTGCTCGGTTGGCGATAGGCTTGCCACCTATCACATTGTGGGACTGTCTTCGGCTAGTTGTGGGTGCCCTGGTTGTGCCTCTGCCTACCTCTTCGGGGATATGGTGAAGATACTTTTTTTTAATATTTCTTATTCATCAGTCCAATGGTTACCAAAAGTTGTAAACAAACATATCTCTTACAATGCTGCAATTAGTTTTTATTTTTGTGTGATAGTTTTTTTAATGGCAAAAAATTCATAGGGTGTCCATATTCGACTTCCGTACCTTAGTATTAAACAATGTTGTAGTTTAATTAATGAAAAATGGTTCTTATTCTATAACATTCCAAGATGGAGTGACCCAAAAAAGATTTATTTTCCTGGATATTTTTTCAATTTATTTGAAAACAGTTATAGTAATCTTTGTTTTAGTTTTTCATAAAAGCTGCTAGCATAAAAAACCGAGAAAGTTGTCGTGAAAACAGCATTGTTTTAAATTTTATTGATCAGCAAAAGATGAAAGTTAATTACTACCCCGCTAGAATACTCATTACTAATTTACCTTTCTCTTTATTAATATACCTGTGATTTTTTTACGGGCTAGGTATATTTGTGTCTTACCAATGTTTTTATAAAAACAAGTATTTTTTTTGAAAAATCATCTTACAAGTATATATTTATAGGTGCACTTCAACATGCACCAAAAATTTATCATGGGAACATTGGCCTCTTAAAACATTAAAAAAATAGTCATGGTACACAAAGGCGAAGGCGATCTTTTTGCAAAAAGTTGTCCCGCAGAGATCACTCTGCACTCCGTGCACAAAGCCACTTCTGCAGGACAACCTTAAAGTAAAAGTAGCCAGTTAGAAAAGGTCAGTGTACTGGTAAGAAATAAATAGCGTTTAACCTTTAAACTATCAATGTAGGTATAATAATAATGACATTTAATTTTAAATACTGATAACATTTACTTTTTTCATTTACGATGACTATTCCTTACCCATTTTATAGAAGTCTAAATGACTTGTACTATTTTGGAGAAAAATCAATTGCCTAATAGGTATCCAAAAAATTTTTTTTGAAAATAACAATTTTTTGGCTATTTCACTGTTGTACCATAAAAACGAGTAGGTCAATTTACCTACATGTTGTGAAATTTAATGTATTTTGCTAGGTGATGAGTTAATGTGTTTTAAAAATTAATTTTAGTTTATTATCTGTGGATCAAAGAAACTATAACGCGGACAATCTTTTTTTGTTTGAAAATCTTATAAAGTCATACCGACATGACGTCACAAAATGAAACATTACTTAATACGTTTAGCTTAGGAATCCGATGAAACGTCAGTAACATGACGTCACAGATAATTATTTATTCTGTATTAAACTAATCAACTCTCTATACCGCTATACTTTAGTGAAAAAAATCAATTAGGAATTTGTATACTTTTTTGTAGTTTATAAAATTAACTAGAAGCTAAGGATGTTCTTATAGACGGTGAGCAAGTTTATCTTCCACTCTTCCGCACTAAACACGATAACGGCAAATACTAGCGTTATAATAGCAGATAGTAGCAAGACAGTGGTTAACTTTAGTGGCATAATTGCAAAGTAAAACATCACTTAAGCACTCTACAACCGGTTCCAAAAATATAATATATATACATATATAAATTCTTGTCATACTCACTTGTAGGTTTTTGTTAAAATGTAGGTGTCCATTAGCGGTTAGACCCGATAGGCCACACTCACGTAGTTGTAGTTGACCCCAAACACAGTAGTAGAACAACGTGCAGTCAGATTCGTGTGGCAACAGCCTATGAATTCTTGGATCTGCAGGACATCCATTTGCTAAATCGTCAGGATTAGCTGTCACTTCCTGGGTAGTTGTTGGTACTGTTGTAGTTGCGATTGAAGTTGTTGGTGCTTCAGTTGTAATTGGTGGAGAAACAGTTGTAGTTATTGGTGCTGCAGTAGTTGTAATAGTAGTTGGATATGGAGTTGTAGAAGTTGGTATGGATGTTGATGTTATTGGTGATGTCGTCGTAGTCGACGGTTTGGGTACATTCCTGTTTGTGCAATCCACATTAAATTCCCAATCACATTGCCATGTCTCCAAATTGAAATGGCGATTTTCGTGGCACTCAAACTCTGTTAGTTCACCAAATTTACATTTATAGAACTTATTGCAGTCGTCATGGCGTAGAAGTTTTTCAACAGAGTAGTCCGTCTCTTGATCGACTGGGCATTTCTCCTTTGAAGCCACAGCCAAAGACGCAATCACCAGATTCAATACGATAATAAAGCCTTAAACACACAACAATTTTACTTTATAATTTGAAAGAACCAATCAAAATATTTTGAATATATAAGAAGCGTACCTTTCATTCTAGACTATTAATTGACGATGAATGAATATTTTAGGCTAAACATTATCTCATGGATTGCGATCAAACTTATCAAAATTGATTAGATTGAGCGGTTCTTTTAATGATTAGATTTCAATTTCTGACAATTAGTAGACGTCAAAATCATAACAAACATACTAGGATTGCTCGAAAGCCTTTGTAACAGCCGCTAATGGAAAAAATATGATAATAATTGGTGGGTACAGACTGGGTGGCACAGACTTGCAATAGCTCAACCGCATTGACTGAATGATTAACATACTCATGCAATATTGCAAAAAACTGCAATTCTTGCGATTGGTCGTCACTTCCGAGATACGTTTAGGACAGTGATCTAGTAAGCAAGCTTACAGAAGAGGCTTAATGTCAGCTGCGATTGGCTCAAATTCCAACCTCAAATTGTATGAGCACTGTTAATATCTTGGGTTGCTAAAAGCGAAATTTATTTCTTATCGCGGTTCGCTTATTTGCCTTCTGTTAAATAGTAAAAGATCCGAACCTACATCCACCCACGCCGAACTGATAATAGAATGAAACATGTTTTATAATAAATTCAGTAGGTATATTAGAAATCATTTTAAAATATGTTGCCTCTAAAATCCTAAACAGAGTATATTATTCATTATTTAAGACAAAAGTTTTAATTTTTTTGTTAATGTGTTCGCAATAAAACAGCTCTCATTGATACATATTTATTCTGTTATCCAATAAAGTGAAAGTAACTAGCAACCTATCTATACCTCGCAACCACGGTAAATAACAAGTATCCCAATGTTTACACATTTTGTACGTCTAATACTTCAGGCCGGGATACAATTTTTTTATATGATATTGTAACATTTAATGAAAAGTAGTTTTTTTTTAAATATTCTGTTCAGGATTTTGTTAGGCAAACTGAATTTTAATATATTTCCCAATTTACTAAACTTATAATAAAATGTGTTTCATCCTCTTATCAGCTGGGTGCAGGTCAACTTGGGTTAGGATCTCAGACTATTATTGCTAAAAATTAATTTACGTCAGTGATAAATTCATAAACTTTGCAAATGTATGATAGAACGTCATACAAGTGCAACGTACGACAATCTTTCGCTTTATCAATCGCTACGAATACGCTACAAGGCTACGACACAGCTGTTCCGAAACTCCACTTTACAATAAACAATAGATAGCATATTTAATAGTAAAATATATCGATCGTTTCATAAATGTATTACTTAAGGCTTTAAAGGGCAAAAGGGGTTCAAGCCGAATGTCATTTCATCTTAAGTTGGGAGGTAAGTAATATTCGGCAAATATCACTTACTTTGTTGCAAAAAAAACAGATAAAAATTGCAAGACAATAATTTTATAATGCTCCGCTGGTTAGATCATGAGGAAAAAATGACAGATGAAAGATAGACAAAGCAGACAATACGAATGTGGTTGGTTGACATTCTACTATCAAATCCCTCAGGATTTTTTCGAGAGTGGTGTCAAGAGTCATCAAAACGAAGTAAGAAAAGGGTGATGAACGTGAGAAGCCAGGCAGGCAAGCATCGTGATTTTATGCTCTACCCCGGATAGCATAATTGAAACTGTCTGTATTTTCTAAAAGTTTGATGTAACTTGTGTGGAGTAGAGCACCTTGTAGATTGTTGTGGCTTCTTTTAATATATCAAAATGGTTTGTGATTTTGCTTCCGGATTTATCTACAACATTTGGCACCCATTTTGAGAAAGTAAAAAAAGTCTAAGCCATCTTTACAGCTCCTGTCATATTTATGTACTTTTCGAAATATTTTTTACGATCTTTGGCTTTTTTTGAAATCTCTGTTTATTTCCTTACTTATTTGTGTGATTTTGTTTTTGACTTCTCTTAGATCTTTTTTTTGTAAAGTTGTTTTCAGTCATTTAGCAAAGCTTTTAACATTATTTTCATAACCTTCTTTTAAATTTTCCTAGTTTCAGATATTTATGCCATTAGGTTAGTCATTTCGTTCTCAAAGTTATTAAATTGTGTTTGAATGTCATTTGTTTGCTTAACTGTCGCTTCAAAAATATTTTCTTCGAGAAGTTTTCCGCTTTCTCTAGTTAGAATTGGCAAATTCTTGGTATGATCTAGATTAGACTTGAAGAACTTCCTTTGCTTTTTTATTTCTGTTATGCACGATAATAATGAGGCTTGTGAGTATATAGTGGATTTCTGCAAGCCATTTGATGAATACCATGTCCATTTTCTACCCTTTCTTACTTCAAACCTACTACATATTAGTGAACATAAGATTATTCTCGAGTACAAACTCTACAAGTCTTTGACCATGTCTAGATCTTTTGCCGCTTGAATATTTACCAAATGCTTGCTCTTCTCCTTATAGAAGTTTTCCGATTTGCACATTAAAATCCCGCATAACTACAAGGTTTCTGGTATGTGCTGTTCTAGTGCTGTTTCTAGTACTTTGTAGAAATTATCTTACTCTTCGTCTTTACATTTCTCTGTAGGAGCATAAGCTGGAACTATAGACAGGATATTTCCCTTGTGTAATCTAATTTCAAAGTTTGCTACTCTATCAGAGTAACTTTTCTTTCTTTCTTTGGACTTTCTTTTTGAGATGTTTTTTTACTAAGAACTCAACTCAATATTTCTTCACTTTCTTTTCTTATTTCATACATACCAATTATGTCCCATTTTATTTTTCGAGTTGCGCAATCAAGCTCTACTCTTCTGGAGTCAGCCAGCTGTGTTCGTACGACGTACATTTAAATTGGCAATATATAGGTAACAGGTTTTTTTTATTTCTGTTTTTTACTTGGGGGGTCTATGTCTATGTCCTCTACATACTCTCTGCGGACAAACTGGCCAAGGGGACACTGAGAGTTACTATCCACAACAATCTTTATCAAGACAGACTAAGACAACTTCTCTCCCTCATCCAGTCCCATTTCTCGTCTTTTGTGGTAATAACTTACTTAATTTTTCAAACAATACTTTGTATTTAATAACCTACACCAAACGTTAAAAATTTCAGTTTATTACTTTTGACTTACGTTTTAGTTTTATAGTTTATCAATCAAATCATGTTGTCTATTACATATAATATACCTATCACTAAACCAATTTTATTAATCAGTTTTTTCTACATATTTTTACTTCTTTAAGATTGGAAGTAATCCTAAGAAACGCTATAGTCCTTTTAAACATTCACGCCAAATGGAATGAAAATATGTGATGACATAACATACGCGTTAATACTTTATAAGGAAGGTTTAGCTATTTTATTATAGTAACACCATGTTTATTAATAACATTTTCGATATGAATTCTTGATTACTCAGGATGTACTCGTAACAAGTACAGTTGTAGGCTCGGATGATACTTGGAGTAGCTAAGCTATTTTTATTAATAAGAAGGTAAAGATCTAAGTCTAGTTTTAGGTGGTATCCATCCCAAATATGTCGATTTGTAACGTCGTAACGTACGGAAATTAGCAAAATTTCACAAAATTCTTTATAGCAGATTGGAAATCTAAACACGATTAAATGTTTTTTTCTCAAAAGAAAAAAAACGTTTATTTTTAACAAAGAAAAAACAAGGCGTTTTCAGAAAAATAAATTGACAGTTTTAGAAAAAAAACTGATCTCATACCTACTTAACATAAAGGGTTTAATTAATAATCAATGTTGTTTTATTAGAAAATTGCAAAACACGTTTCGACTTATTCGACCCCAGAATCTAACTCAAGACCTCGCTTAGTCAACGGAAACGACCACTAGACCAAAGAGGAAATATTTTTGCAGAGACGTTAGCCTATTCAAATCAGAAAATGTCATTCGAATGTAGCTTGTGATATAAGGAATATAAATACTCTTAGGTGTGATATGCAGCAAGAAGCATTATGGCAGGATCAATATCTTAAACGTCACAGACACAGAAACAATTACTCATCTATATCAAATAGGTACAATGTCATCGGTGTACCTTTGGCTTATTGATTGCACTCTAAATAAAACGTCATAAATATCAAACATAAATAAGTATATGTGTAGAACATTGGCTACCTGA
>NJDD01005159.1:6941-21689 GCA_002245505.1 Calephelis nemesis | reverse complement strand
TAAAATCCCAGTGATTCACACAGGTAAGATCGTGCTCTTTTTAAATCTAGGTCTCCTCGGATACCTTCATCCATCTACATAAGCAGTGTTTGGTATTAAAAAGATAACTTCAATCATAGCATATCATCATCATGTTAGCCTTTTGCCGTTAAGTGTGGCGAAATTTTTAATTAATTTCTTACCTTACATGTTTACAGCCATGTCCTATAGCCACACAAGTTTATGTAAAGCTGAAGATAATAAATGAGTCCCTTACAGTAGATGAAATTCACATTTTAAATGGCCAAAACGTTTCTCTTAATTTTTACTTGTTGCGTGCTTAAAATATGTTTTTGAAAATAAAAAAAAATTAACCTCATATAAAATTTGAAACCTCGGTCTTGCGCTAACAACAAGGAGGTATTCAACAAATATGGTATTCATTATTTTATTTTACACAGGGTACAAGAATGGGCCAAGGAGATTTCAGAAGTATTACATGAGACAGAAGATTTGGTTGTACGGAAAGATGTTCTACTAAAAGGCTTTGCAAATATGAAAGTGGAGTTACGAAATGGGGCAGCCATAGTTGAAAAAGCAGCAAGTGCTTTGGAGGAATTGTTGGAACGTCGAGGAAAAGCTGCAGAAGCTATCATGCGAAAGGCAGAAGAGCTGTCTACTACCAAGAAACATTATCCTCAAAACTACACCTTCGATTATAGTGTTGTAAGTACCTATATAACGATAACCTAACTTCAAAATTTACGGACTTTCATTTAAACTGTCATCCCTTGCTTAACTCATTTAGAGAAAGAATTTCCGGAAATTCTCTCTTAGTCTTTAGTACTATCTGAACCTACCTCAAATCTTAGCTCAATTCTTCCCCGTAGTTTGATCTTCGATAGGATTGACCGGTATTTTCAGTCAGCAAGTCACCTTTGCCTTTTTATACCTGGTACAAACTGATTTTAAAAATATTCTTATTGCATTAATGTTCCAACAATTTGAATTTCACATATTATTTTTTATAAAACTTACCAATAAATGTTTTCATTTAAAGCACATGAGAGTGTTCAGCGTTCACTTGGATCTGCAATTGTTCGAATGAGAAAAAACTGTTTCAAGGGGTTATATATAATAAGCATACATAGACAAGAAATATGACAAAGAAAAAAAATAAAAAGATTTTGTGAAGAACTGGGCCGAATATTCTTTAAGCAAACCTATTTCTGGCTAATATATTTTTTTACATTACTACCTACCTCACCTCTACTAGCCGTTTAATGTGAGATACAGTTGTATATGAGTAGCATATGATAAAAACCAGTATTATCTTTGTCTGCCCTCCTCTATTCAAAATCATTCAAACTGGTGCAGCCATTCTTATGTTATACATGGTATCTTATTAATAAAAGAATGAAAATTTGAGAACATCCCAAAAGTCATAATATATGTGTCTGTAGAAGTAGTTCACAGCAATCAGTATTGAACAATTTTACAATTACAAAAGAATTACATCTCAATTATTTAAAAAGGGTAATAGCAAAATTTCAGAAGTCTAGCTGAAAAAAAAAAAATTCTGATAATTGTTCTTAATTCTCATCTCTCGCCAAATGTTAACTATAATTTTAGTATACTCTTATTAGTAAATTCATATTGAAAAATTAAAAATAAAATTCACTGCGTTTCTTTTCTTCAAAGAAAGTATAGTATTAAAATTTAAACTTCCAAAAATTGTAATTGAATTAAAGTAGTTATTTAATTTTTGCGTGTACTTTATCAACACATGATAGATTTGGTAGAAGCACTTGTATAAAAATGCGATTTGCTATTTCTGGGAATTAACCACACAGTACAAATGGAGCACGTTACGCGAAAATGATCCTATCCACAGTACAAAAATAAATAGTTGTTTATAGCAAAATAATAAAATAGTTGTTTATAACAGTTTATAGCGAAGTAATCCAACGAACTAATACTTTACTACCATAAAAAATAAAAATAAAAAAACATTTTGTTACTACAAACGACCAAAGTTAATGTATGGGAGATTTACTTTTTTAATTTTCTTTCCAAAACGCCATCTCAATTCATAGTTTGTAGATTGGTTTGTAATTGTTAAACACGATCCAAATATGGAAAATACGTTAATTTAATGAATTGATAATTATCCCCCGTGTTGGTCCGGGCTTCTTTGTAGAATAGACCATCTGCCTTTCTTGCCAGGCAGCTCGTAAAAGGCGAGCATAGGCTTGCCGTCACTAACACCGTGACATCTGACTAGGTGGTAGAGTTTCGCAGCAACTCACCCGGATTGGTACCACCGCCTTACCTATTCCTGCCGCCATAACGTCATGACGTGTTCCGGTTCGGAGGGTAAGGTAGCCGGTAAACTTACTTTTGCTCGAGGCCTAACATCCCAGCTTGTAGTTGGCAACGCACCATTACCACCTTCGGTGTCTCTAGGCGGCGGGAATTTCTTACCATCAGGAAATCCGTCAGCTTGTTTGCCTTCCAATGTCATAAAAAAAAATAATATATATCATCAATCAATACGAACATTACTGGTGGGTTCGAAATAAATTGTTTTTCTTCCCTTACAGGATTTGAACGTGTTGAAGAAATACGAACCACCAGAAAGCGAGTTTGAATTGCCACTATCTTGCAGAAGCTTAAACAAGATAAAATTGCAGAAGAGTGAACATTTTGACGCAGAAGTATCTTTGGACCACACAAGCGTTCATGTTGCTATGGAGGTGTTTGACTGCAGTAAGTATTCGTAAAATCTACCTCACACTTAATGCTTTGCACACATAGTTGGTCTAATAGAAATTTATTTGACTTTCTCTGCTTTCTGACGTCGATCTTCACTGGGTCTTGAAAGTTTTCGAATTATGGCCTGTTTTGTTTTTTTTTGGAACACAGAAAGCAAAGAAAGACAAACAAGCAGAGTAGTAAAAATATAACTTACATCAATCAACATCAGGGTTGTCTAACCTGATGTTCCCAATGTGTTGCCAGCTTGAGGGGTGACATGGTAACCCTCTCGTGTTAGTAATTTCATTCACCAGCAGATGTCGATGATGACTATAATGTACAAAAAGATTTCGTGTTCCAGGTCACCAAGTTGTTCAGCCTTTGTTTTGGTCTGAAGCTCTGTTGAATACATTTCAAAATAACTATGCACAAGATGCAACTTTGGACTTCCAATATTTTTGCAGTGCTAAGGGATTTTTGAGGCATTATCCAGGTAACATGAGGCAAAGCTGATTGGTGGATGAATCAATGCAAAGGAATAAAAACTTAAAATTTTGCATACGTAATTCTCTTATGACGTAGGGATCCATTCAAAAAGAATTTTTCAAAATTCCACCTCGGCGAACCCTCGTGGGAAATTGAGGAAAAAGTTTGTACGAAACTTTTTATTCCTTGGATATATTTGTTGTCAAAACAAATGTAACAAAGACTATAATACCTGGTTGAACCTTGTAGCAATTCACTTCGTGTTTATTACTTATTGAGCTGGTACAAGTTTGTGTGGCATCATAGCTTTTGAACGCATAGACCGAATTCGACGCGTACTTTTTTATTTGAAAGCCGACGTGATCACGATAGTACTTTGCTATATTACATAAGGGTTTCGTTAGGGGCTAGTTTTTTTTTTAATTTTAAGATTATTTATAAGCATTAGTTGAGTTTATTGATTATAAGATGAAATGTGTCACTAGCACAATTAAACTGGATTTGTGATAAACAGGTCATACGAGTGTATAGGTAATTTTTTTTTATTTCAAAAAGTCCTATGTGACCTAAACAATAAATTTACTTAATTTTTATTCTTCGAAGTATGTATTTCTATATTATATTTTTTACCCCGTGCTGGTCCGTGCTTATTTGCAGTATAGAACATCTGCGTTCCTGCCAAGCAGCTCATAAAAGGCGATCACAGGCTTACCGTCACTAACACTGTGACATCTGACTAGGTGGTAGACTTTCGCAGCGACTCACCCGGATTGGTATCACCGCCTTACCTATTCCTGCCGCCGTAACCAACTCCAGGAAAGTTATAAAATTGTTAATTTTTTGTACACTTAGACAACATAGCTTTGTTATTAAAGTCGGATTTTAACAGATTCAATGTATTTAAATTATATAATTTATATATATTTAGGTATACTCGTAGGTATTTCATGATCAATTTTGAGTCGCCATAAAATAAACTGAAACTATCCTATGAGCTTTAATTCTACTCTGCACGCACCTAGAGTAACCGCCCTGAAGGATCCCATTCGTTTATTGTAAAGTTGATATTAATTTTGTTAACATTACACACAGGATGCAACTTTGAGTTTTCAATGATTTTCCCGTGCTAAGAAGTAAGGTAAAAAACAGCAAAAGTCCGAACTACCTCACCTAAAGAACTAAGTACAGTAAAATGAAAATTAAGCCTTTTTTAATTTAATTATTCAAAAAAAAACTAAGTTTTATGAAGGAATGTGTGGTATATGAGAGCGAACAAACATAAATCTCTTCTAATTAAAGTAAGTGGGATAAGAAGGCAAAGCAAACGTAAGTACGGATTTCATGTTGGCAATACACATCGACTGTGATCGTGTATTGCCAACCTGATACTGGAGTGTTAAGTTTCACGAGCAAGTTTACCAAAAATCCTGTCTACAGGAACAAAACAGTCACAAGTAGAGGCATGTATACCACTTTTATATCACTTTAAAAATCCTATGTTTCCTATGTTTTTAAGAACATTTTTACGAGAGAAATGTTTGTTACGCCTAAAGGATAGCGCACACTTGGACGGCCGCAGCGTTTTTGGTCGGGGATGCAATGTACAGTGCACAAAACAGTGCGAGATGTGGGCCGTCAAAAGTGTGCATTAAAACGAGATAGGAAGCGATTAATCTTTATAAATTTCGCTGCTATTTTCTTCTCACGTTATAATGTCTAAAACACCGGAAGTTCTGTCTTATCGCAGTAGTTTTACTGTGAAATATGATATAGTTTGTGACGTCATAAAAACAAAGGACTCATGCGCAGGGACGTATTACGCGGAGTCATAAATTTGGATCAGTCACGGACTTAGCTAATGAATATAACATGTTCAATTAGACTTAGTTATCGATTTCACTTAGATATCATTGATTAAGTAGTAATTAACTAAACCTGATTACATTAAAATGTTGTCCTCAGATTTGTGACTCAAGAGATAGTATAATACGAGTCACTGTAGGCCTGATTATCACTAGATATTATAAAACAAAGTCCTCCAACCGCGTCTTTCTGGCTGTTTAGGAGAAACTTAAAATCTACTAGACCGATTTTCATACGGTTTTCACTAATGTATATTTTTATTTTTGAATAAATTATAAATGTAAATTTAGGGTTTATGGGCCTATTTTCTATTAGGGGTTTAGGGGGAATTTTTGTAATATCTTCTTCCGAATTCATAATCGGGGGAAGGAAATCATCCCTTCTTGCCCGGAATATTATTTAATTTATAAATGAATTTTCCTAAATAAAATCGCACTACCTGCCTAATAAAATAAACTTGAGCATTTTACAGAAATAATTCAAAACAGCAATTCTTCCGCTGATTATATAAATTAACAAACATAATAATATTACACAAATTTCGATATTTGCCACCTAAAATCAGTTTATGACTTAACAAAAATATTCCATTCACTATCTTTATAGTATGATGTTATTATTTTCTATACTAATATTATAAAGAGGAAATGTTTGTTTTTTTGTTTGTTTGAAATGAATAGGCTCCGAAACTATTAGACTGATTTCAAAAATTCTTTTACCTTTAGAATGATACATTGTGCATGAGTAACATAGGCTTTGTTTCATTAAAATCGGTGTAGTAGAAGCCAAGCTACGCAGGTGAAGCTGCGTGAAACTGCTAGTCATATATCAATATGTTACATGAAGATTTGTTCAACACCATATAAATATAATTTTACAGAAGTAATAATCGTGGCAATCAGTACAAACTCATGTACGGAAATACAATTAAATACAATAGAAAACCACTCATTAATAGTTTAATCTTAAAAAATATATTTGATAAAATATAAATCGTATTATCTTCATAATACTAATATTTGAAAAAAATACAGTAAGTAAGGGTAGGCAGTAGGGACTTACTTTTGACAAATCTCCTGAAGTTGTTAAAGTTTATGTGCGATCGAGTCTTCGGCGCAATTACGTCTTTCATACATTTTCTTCGACGGACGGTTTAATTGATATGGAGATATGAATATATTAAGTAAAGTAAATAAACGCTGCAGACTCGATCGCACTAAAACCCTGTCGTCTACGTAGTTATTAAGATATAAATGTATCCCGTGGGCCGTGTAATTACGTACTCCGTGCAGCCCGAATTCGCTAACCCACACTCTCCCTGGGGCACTATGGCGATATCTTCAGGGTGTCGTAATACTTAAATTGAAAATATTATTTCAATACCTACTTTATTAAATTCTATGTTCAATTTCTCTATTTGTTTATCGTCTATTATCCTTAATGTACCCTTAAAGGAACCTTATCTTTTCCTAGGAAAAGGGTATAATTATCTACATAATCGACTCAAAGGAACTAAAAATTTAATTACAAGACCTGAGTTTTAGTAACTCAGATTATTAAAGCATTCATGAGCGAGACACAAAACATCTATTTTTTTAGAAAAAAATGTGAAAATCAACTAGATAGTATCAATCAAGACTAAATAGTGGCATAGGGCCCTGTAGGAGACAAGTGTTTTTAAAGACCATGCTGCACTAAATCCGTTACCTTACTTGCCTTCCTATGACATGTAAAAATACATTTGATTTTATTTTTCCATAGCCGCATTATGGCAGAGTTTGTATCAGCTCAAAGCAGATGGCGAAGAACTTTACGACTGTAGGCTTCGGCCTTGGTATGTGAGCGCTAGTGGTGCACCGAGAGACGTCCTTATACTCCTAGATGCATCGGGGTCCATGCATAATTCTTCAAACCAAGTGATAGCTGAACATCTTACTCTGACTCTGCTCAGCGCTTTGACAGATGACGACCAAGTCAACGTACTAAGGTTTAACGTGGTGGTTGAGTCTCCTATAAGTTGCTTTAATGAAAAGCTTGTTCCGGTAAGTTTTTTTTGTACTCACCTAAGATAACCGTAGCTATTAACGACCTATCGAAAATCTTTATCGAATCGAACCAAATAAGTTTATGCTTTGCAGGTGAAGTTTGCTTAGAACAAATATCTTAGATCTTTCTAAAAACGAAAAAAATGGTCCAACAGTTCGATAATACCTTGAGATTTTGGATATCCCGTCAGTAGCTGCGATTACCTGCTAGTCATTTTAGGGTCCCTAATTTATCCCTAAGAGATGTGTCAAATTGCACAAAAATATACGTATTAAAATAAAACCAACCCATTTAAAATTTAAACCCCTTCTTAATGAAAATATTGAATCATAATTTTGTTGAACTGTCTATCGCTGTTACACAATATGAAAGTTAAAAAGGATAGTGACAGAAACGATTATTATTTAATTAACTTATAGCATTTTCAAGAATTAGCGCTGATTCACATGTACCACAACCACACTTACCACATCGACGAAATGTGATCAAGAACTACGCGACTTACGCATAGCGAGCAGAGAAGTGGTAGGAGTAGTGGTTGTCTTTCTTAAAGCTGGTAAAGTAGGGTGGTAACCAATTAAGAACTTAAATGTGTTTGACTTTGTGAGTTTTGAGATTGGAGAAGCAGTTGAAAAATCATCGCGCACTTAGAAATCTACTTTGTTTACAACTTAATTGCTTTTTATACATAACTAATGATAAATAATGGTAGTATCGAGTAGGTAAGCTTGCTAAGTCGTTAACGTAAAAGTTTTACTGGTAATAAATACCACCTGATTTTATTCTTTACTGTACTATAAAAAACTACTTTCACAATGTTATAGGCTAATCACGTAAACTCAGCTGCAATGATGGCGGCGTTGAAGCTGCAAAAAATGACGAATGAAACACACATGGCTGAAGTTCTGGAATATGCAGTTCAGATGTTAAAAAAACGACGCTCGGAGACAACTAGGCCACCCGGATGCCAGCAGGCCATAGTGCTGCTAACTGACAGCTTATATGACAATTATACTGAATGGCTTCAGCATCTAGATCCCGAGGGTGAAATCAGGTAAAATTTAAAATATGATTAGGCAGAGGGGTGCCACTCCACCTTTCGGTCCTGATGTCGATAAAAGACAATAACTCTGATTATTGTTTAAGAAATTAGCTGACAGTTCATGGTTAACGAAACAGATATATAATGCGCGTATGGATAGATCTTGGTTAACATGGAGTGAAGTTTTAAGAGTCTCCGAAACTGGCGTGTTTGCATGAAAATATCTAACGAACATAGAGGTAGAACATGTAGTTCATTGTTTGTATATCAGGTATTTTGAAATGTTTGCTCCCACTCCCACACAAGAGCACATGCGTCCTAAATCATACAAGTGAAGAAATAGTGAGTATTCCAAGTCAAGTTAAAAGAATTTTTCCTAATTGGTTTAAGATTACTCACTTTATCCTATTTTCTTAAAAAATAAGTATTTCTATTACTACTATTTTCTTACTTTTTTTATTATTAGCACTATATTCTTATTACTTACCTATTTATTCTTATAACATTTTTTTTATTTTTTATTAAAATTACTCCTTGTTTTTTCAGATTGTTTGTATTGTGGCTCCACGATCAATATGGTTTACGCGATTGGACACGTCTTTATGGTGAAACTATCAGCTGTGAACGCGATGGTTATTTTGCTGAGTTGATCACGGACTCTGGTGTCACTGAACAAGTAATGAATATACTGCGGGTGCTCGAAAGACCCTTGGTAGCTCAGAGAAAAAACCGTTTGAGAGTATACAGCGATGTTTATGCAAATGTTGAGGTTCGTGATATTGGAATTTGTGAGTTATAGGCCTTTATAATCTTAAGGTATTTTCGTCATAAGCAAGACATTCAAAATGTCAACGTATGAATTGAATTTAGCTCGACTATTAGAGCATTTAATTGTGGTTTTAATTGTTCCTTAATTATTTCCTTTCTTAACAACTTTTTGTTGAGTCTATACCTACTAACTCGCTAATTAGTTCAATTTTTAATACCACTTATTCATAGTATAATATGAAACACCTTCATTCGATATTCTTTTATCGATATAAATATGTCCCACAAAAATTTTACCAACATCCGACAAGCGGTTTCTGAGTTATACTTCATACCAAATAAATTTTCAATCGTCACTCAAAAATCACTCGTCGGATCAAGATAAAATTTGTATGAGAATCGTGAATCAAAATACATAAAATTATACAGTCAAATTAATAATCTTCCTTTTTGGAGTCGGTTAACCCATAAGTGTTAGTTTGAACTATAAAATATTAAATTTGTAGGTATTTTAAATACAAGAGCAACATGCTTTCATTTTACTTTAGAATGAGGGATAGTATGAACGAAAAATCTAAAATTGAAATATGCTATTTGGGTTTAGTGTAAGTGTTTTGTTTTCTATATTTTAGGTTTCTGTTTATTCTTATATAAGTACGTATTGTTCTTATATAAATCATCTCAATTGCAAAAGGACTTTTTAACATTATTTTATCAAACAGGATCCCCGGCGCAGTGAACATTATTGGGCACAAAAGGAAAACGAGGAACAAATGTATCGGTACGCCGAGTTGAGAAACAACAAAAACAGATTCCTAAACACAGAACGCTTATACGGCGACTACATGCATATGTTCAGCCTTGTAAGTATGATCGTAAAATACGTTGAATGGGACACCGGATGGAAATAAATTACCGCCGCCTAAAAAAAAGAGATCTAATAATGAATTGTCAAAAATCAGATCTCGTCAAGTGAAAGGAACATGTGCTTCAGGACAACACACATTTGGCATCGCGTTGGCAAATTGTTGTTACTCGGCGCCATAGTCGAGTTAAAGAGACGAGTGGCTAAAATAGTTAAGTTTGTAAAGTAGCACCTCTGGTAGTGATCGTACAAATCTTTAGTGTTAAAATGTCATGACCTCTCCATTCACATTACTAATATCGTTTTTGACTGTAAGTTACGTCGTCGACTGCGCGCGTTGACTGCCACATAAAATCCGCTGCGGTGGAGCCCTATGCAGTTTGCGTTGCTCCGTACAAAATGTGTGAAAGCGATCTAGTCGGATTATTGCTGCGTTGCGCTCCGTCCCAGCCCGTCCAAATATGCGATATCCTTTAGACGCCAGTTAGCACAAAACTCGGTATATCGTTTTGATCTTTGATTTTTAGATATATCTACTTCTAAGTGCATGAATTCCGGTTTAATGATTTCATCGTGAAAACATTGCAAAAAGATGGATTTTAACATAATTATTTAAAATCTCTTTTTACTTTAAATAGGTATGCGCGTTAGCATCTGCCATTAGTCAAGTTTATGATTGCATTAAACTAACTGAGTTACCAAAACCGAGCTGAAATATTCAAAACATTTAACCTTAAGTCGTCACTAGCCGTCATTTCAGAGCCTTAAGCAAAACGGTGGCAATCTTGCCAAGAAGCTTATCGAGTGAGAGGCACCGAGAAAATACACGATATAATTATTTCTTCATGAATACTTTGATTATACACTTTAAGGGTCCATAGCTAAATATCGTCAGGAGTATAATGTTTTTTTCATACAAAGCAATCATGGATCTTGCTGACAAAAACACAAGATTAACATTAATATGCTTTATAAGACTAGTGTTTTCAAAACACGATTCATTTCGTTTTGCTCGATAGAAAAAAATCAAAAAGTTAACCCTTTTTTGAAAGCAAATCCCATCTGTCTACTTCAATTATGAAAAGATCGAGACCAGATTTAACATAAACCTACGATAAACCTACGATAACGATAAGTACCTACTAAACCTAAAAGATAAGTGTTTCAGTTTTTATACTTTTTTTTTTCAAATTACTTTTATAGTGTCAAAAATAGTGGTTTATCGCTTAAGACATTTATTTTAGAGCGCAATATTTCATAGTTATCATGGAACGGGGGCACGGTAATATTATCTACGGGAGAGTGCGGCGATTGGCTCTTCTGACTGACTAAGAATAGGGCCTTAACTATGCAAAATTGTGTAAAATATCACTGAAATTTACTATGTTTTTAATAGACACGACATTCAATGGTCCTTTTTTCTCGATTATTTAACTTATTTTTACAGGAAAATTTCGGCCAGTATTATGAAGGTGCAGATATAAATTATAGACTTCAAATCAGCGTTTCTGTTCCGGTTTTTGAACATACTCGACTTGAAGTAAGTGGAAGTGAATACTTCAGCTTTATCTGCTTCGCTTGTAATTAAGTCAAGAAAACAGAATTGTACTTGCGGTGGTACTCAGAGACGTCAATTGTTCGTTGTTGTTGTTTTTTAATTTTATCCCGTCGGGGAAAGGCAAAGTATCTGAGTCCATACAGCCACGTCTTCCGTATAATAAATAAATCTTTTTCCTGTTAAATATTTTCAATTCATGTCTTCCACATTCATTCTTTATTTCAGTCATTAGTCAATGTTTACAAAGTCATGTCTGGGTCTTGAGTAAAGCGGTGGTTTCGTTACACAAGCTCGTCTATGAGATTTGGCGGCAGCGAGGAAATTCACGATACACTAATTTCTTCATAATTATTTTATTTGTGCACGTTCACTAAACAAAACTAAACTAATTCCCACCTAAATTAACTAATTTCACTCAAGATAAACACGAAATTCAATAATAATTGTAAAAAAAAACGACTATCTTCATTCACGATGGCGCCAAAAAACTCCGTCAATCGTTCGTCAATTCGTCGTCTTTCGATATGTCATTTCATAACAAAATTGTGACACAATGATAGATTGAATCACAAATTATAAAGTACTACGTAGATTGAATGTCAAATCACGTCCCTGAGTGTGCCCGTTACTATATATTTTATTCGTATAAAAGGTATATTATGTATATAATTCGTAAAAAAATTGGTCTGATGTAATCAACAGAATGTTAATTAATTACTTACCTACTTACATCTGAATACTTTTATTTAACAAAGAAAGCGAATAAGCATGCGGCTACCCTGATGGTATGAGATAACCACAGCCTATAGACACCATAGATGTTTGCGTGCGTCTTTGTCCTGTCGCCGGGGTGTTAGACCAATCGATTACAATGAAAATTCTTACAATTTAATTTAAGTTTGACTTTATAAAAATACACAATTTTTTTTTGAGTTTATCTTTTAGGATGACGTGTGTTTTAAAAGCTTACAACTTACTTTAAGTTCTCGTCAAACATAAAAAATATATTATTGTAAGAAATTAATCAGACGTATATTGTCAGAAACGATTCTGACATAGACTATATTTTAAAAGAGTGACATTATTTCTACTTATTTTGTGTTATTACAGGTAGCGTGCAAGCATGGTAGGTTAAGATTTTTTTTTCTTATGACGCTTTCATTTATTTCGTAGGTATGTAGGTAGGTACGTATCTATTTAACTAAAACTTGGATCAGAAGAATTAAAAAAATATAACGCCATCTTGATTAGAATCTCTAAGATGAGGCACCAAATATAAAAATATTCCTTTCAAGAGCTTCCTTGGCGTTTGTTGCGTTTACGGCTTAAGTTACGCAAATATAATGTAAAACGAAGTTGTTGCCTGTTAAAATTCCTACAAAAAAACTATAACATATAGCTGTCAATTAATTCTTGTTTTCATAACGTAATTCATCACAAATGTTTTTGAAAAAGGTTTAAATCTTTTATTTCAATGAATCTTTTTAAAGTTTTAAAATAACGCTGCAACAAATTAATGAACACCGCGCGCAAATGCAATATAGCTGTAGGTACCTATTGAGAACCTGCTGCTTGAAAGGTTTCACTACGAATTATTGTTTATTTCATAATGAGAAAATTTGTCTGTTTAATTTAACATCACAAAAAACACTGGCAATTTTAAACATTAAATACTCCTAATTATACTAAAAAGCCGATTCAACATTACATCACAAAAAGTGACAAGTTTTTATAACATTATTTATAAAATGTACGTACTTACATATACTAAAAAGCCGATTCATCGTTACATGCAGTTGTCATGATTTAAGACTAAAAAAACACACACATATACACACACACAATCGTAAGTAATAGTTTAAACAACTAAAAATATGCTTTTGTAAGCAGAAAATAATGTTCGGTAAGTCAGTTCAAATAAAAAAATATAAATATTTAAGAGAAATACATGTTATCGTTTAAAAGCGAGGGTTGCTATGTTTTAATTGTTGTAGTAACTTTTTAATACATATCACGAACAGTAAACTAATCTATAAAAATGATTTTAACCGGCAGGCCACGCTTTTTAACGACTACTGTGCTGATTTTTATTTGAACTTATTGAAAATTAGTTCCTTTTTTTGTTCGGCTAAATCAAACAGAATACAATACTGTGGCATCCAGTCCCCTAAAACCCCTTTTCGTATTTTAAACTCCTTTTCATTTATTTCAGTGTTAGGCATGAGTTTGAGCATCTGTCATATCAGGGTCTTAGTTAAGTAATAGCATCAATACCTAAGCTTATCGATTGAGATTTGACATCATCGAGAAAACACACGATAAACTAATTTCTTCATGAATGCTTAACTTGTGCACTGTAATTAAATAAAATTATTGAAACTACTACCAAAATTGACTATTTTTTCTTAATGTAAGCACAAAAATGAAAAATGGTGTATAGTATTACTATTTAAGTTATGCGCTTCGGCTTTACGCTTTTTACTCTTTTTACATGTTATACTTTTATTTTTAAATTGGCTGACTTAATATAAATTTAAGCGAAATGATTAATTATGTAACAACACAACCCAATATAGATATCTTTAAAATACATTCGGATTTCCAAAGCTTGACGAATGTAGCCGTAGCGCAAAATTTAAATAGTACTACTGTAGATACGTGAGAATTAAAATTTATTTGCGATACCATTTTTCGTGGAGTGTAACAAAAAAGCTTCACTCAAAAAGAAACGTATATGTCGCACAATCTAGCACTGAGCTAGCTTGAAGATATGCCGGCCAGTGAAACAAAAATCACGAAGAATGCAGTATGAAATCCGTCGATTACATACAGTGGTTTCATTATGGAGTGTAACTAGATGTCAATGAAGGTAACAGAGAAATGTGACGCCCAGTTTTTGTCATACGTCGATAAAAAAAGTTTAAACTTCAATAATTTCGAAAAAACTGCGTACTTGTTTTCTCTCGATCCCTCCAAAACCTCATTAATGTATTTACTGGTTATTAAAACTTATTTTTGTTTTCAGAATATCACCATAACTTTGGACGAGGTAAGCTTGTAAAAATAATATAGATCTAGTCAACAAACATCTAAAAATGTAACCGCCTCTTCGACCTACCAGCGTCAAAGACTTCCAACACAAGCATAATAGATATAGCTTGCTTTAAGGTTAGATCAATTGTGAAATACTTACTCTAATTTCAAAATGTAATTGAATTTAAATTAAATTAAAATTAGAACATATGTTTTTTATATATTAATGTTATTTAATCTTGAATCCTTAAGTAGGTTTTTCCCCGTGTTGGTCCGGGCTCCTTTATAGAATAGACCATCTGCTTTCCTTGCCAGGCAGCTCGTAAAAGGCGAGCCTATGCTCGGTGTTAG
>NJDD01005157.1:8657-19063 GCA_002245505.1 Calephelis nemesis | reverse complement strand
TTAAGAGTTCAATAAACCGATTTTATTTTAATAAAGGATTGTAATTGCCTAATGTTATCTTTATACAACGTTCTATAATCGTAACATTTATTGCTACTTTTAGGTGTTTTATTTAACCGGTCCGCCTCAAAATTAATTATAATTTACTGGCCCGCCACTAGATTGTTTTTTATTTACCGGCCCGCGGTCAAAAAAATTTGACCACCCCTGCTATATAGTAAATTTAACCGCCTTCCAACAAACAGGAAGTTCTCGATAAAACTGTTTTTTTTATATTTGCAGCCTACTTCACTTTTTGCTGTAACCAATTTAATTTTTTTTTTGTTTAAAAGCTGGCGTTTTCCGGTCGATCTCATTTAAATTTAGTTGTTATACTGTGTACCTTTGAGAAATCCAATCTGCTCATGAGGGATCTGCCAGTCTAAAAAGTGTCTGAGCCTGTTGTGAATTATATGCAGTAGGATCTTACTATTATAATAGATGAGAGCCAGAATGCGGTATTTTTTGCAAGTTCTACTGGATCTCTTTTCATGTAATGTTAGAATGGTAGACTCTGTCCAGTCTTTTGGCCAATCATGTGTCTGAAGTGTAATACGTCAATGCCCTTATCTTCCCGAGCCTCGTTCACTTTTAGTTTTGCAATGGCTGTCCAGGTAGACCAGTCAAGAAACGTTGAATGCGGCGAAGAAGTAGACAGTAGATTAACATTTAGGTACTTATTGTTCACTCTCACATGATCTACAAATAATTTTTGAAGTTGTAACACAAACCTGGTTTGGCATTTTTGTGAGAATCTGGTGCCTATTTTTGGTAAAAATATACCTGAGTTACAGGTCATCAATGACCGCCTCTTAATCTGTATATTAATACGCGATTCCAAAACTTTGGACCCCTTTTTACGAAAATTGCGCTCACGCAAGAGCATAATGTTTGGGGCACATAGTTTATATGTAGGAGAAGTGCAGAACGCTAATATTTTTCAATCACAATTTTCGTAAAAAGGGCATCACATATTAATACATACTTATAAAGTACATTAAATCAATAAATAAAACATTACCCACACTACCATGCATTTGACACACACAAATAAATATATTGATGATAACGATAAAAGATCACAGATGGCGCACTAAAAATTTGGAAACAAAGTAGTTGGTTTTGAGAAATGAAGATGGCGTTCTTATCAACAAAATGTTAAAATTTATTATGGTCGAATTTCGACCAATGGAATACTACTAGTTTATATATTAATATAAAAAACCGGTGTACCGTCTTACTTTTTTAAATGTCTTTGACATACAAAATAAGCTTTTCAACAGCTTTATTATAGGTATATACAGTATAGTATAGTATTATAGCTATATTACATATATGTATATATCTGAGATCACTCTAAATGCTGAAAGGTATGTTTATATGATAATATTTTCCATTACTTACTGGAATCAAATGTAAAATACGAGTAAAATATTGAAGTGGCACTTCTACATCATAAGTTACCAATGTTAATTATAAAAATATAAAGTTTTATACTAAAAACTAGTTTGAAATATGGTTTAATCTCTACAAGTACATTTGTGTTATATAATGCAACAGATTTATGAAAATCTTGCCTGTTGTACCTGAATCTTTGATGTTGACGCACATACGAGTATCAAGTAAGTATATTAAATGGGTCAATAGTTTTTTTCTGAAATTAACCGGATCTGTACAAGAGAAGGGTTATCTAATCAATAACCAATTGAAATACTTTTTCTTTTTTTTGTTTGCAATTACTGGATCAGTAACGAATAGATTTTGATGGATCTGGAGCCCTGATTACAAGGAAATTCCTGGTTTGCCACCTTTTCTTAGGAAGATAAAGTTTTTTTTCATTTTATGAAACAAAAATTAAGTAGGTAGGTACACTATGAAAAAGAGTACCTACTTATTTATTTGTTTTTAAAAGGAAATTTTTGCTAGTGTTTCTTTGAAAACATTGAACTCCTAATTTTTTGGGATATGGTTACCATCTCAGAGGTATGTATGCATTTCCAACTTGTAACGAGCTTGACAGTCACTTTTATGTACCTACATAAATAGCATTCACATCTAAACATAAATTTAACTCTCGCCTCTAAATTTAAACAAAATAATACGAACCAACTACTAAACATGACCTACCTTTTGAAAAAACTTAGCAAATCACGTGGTACTGAACTGGGAGTCGGTTTTTTGTAATTTACTGCCGTTACCAATATTTTCAGTACTAAGAAGTAATAGATAGATTTTTTAGAGGTAAGAAATCTCACTTACATACAACCTGTATTTTACACTTTCAGTGCTTAGTGAAACTACATATTTTGTTTAATAAGGAAACAGTACACGTATATTCTTACATAATCCTACATCTAGGCAACATCTAGTAAGTCAGTCTGAGACCAAAAAAAAATAAAACCTAATTGTACCTTCTCCAGGTAAAACATGAAAGTTGTGGTACTACTGTCTACTATTGCACTGGCTGCAGCCTACACCCACCTAGACGACACAGTGGACTTCCGAGCTATGGTGGATAATCCACCTGAACTGCTGAAGTTCACACACTGCATCCTTGACAAGCGCGATTGTGACGAAAGAACCATTGGTTACAGACGTGAGTACAAATTAATACGCTCTTTGTACATAAAGTAAGTTAAAGCGTCACTTTCTGCGTTCACTGTGATTAATACTTTTATTGCTTGTTCTAAATTGTAATACCTACGTATAATTAAAACAGGTTTCTGCTTTTAGGACGATTTATTTTGTCTATTAGGCAGTAGGTAGATGCATTTTTATATTTTTAAGAGCACCATTACACAGTATTCTGTTAAATCTTGTTCCATACTTGAGGGTTGCCTGGAAGAGATCGCTGATTTGGCGATAAGGCCGCCTTTGTGTATATTATAATTAAAGTTTTATTTGATGTATTTGTAATTTATCTGTATTTGGTGCACAATAAAGAGTTATTGAATACAATACAGTACAATAGTATTGTATTGTAATGTGTATTACAATACAATAGTATTGTATTGTAATGTGTTGAAGGTTTAAATTTTTAGTAATTAATATTAACTACTAGCTGTCCCAGCAAACTTTGTTTCACCCGATCAGTATGGGAAATAATGAAGTAGATATTACTTTTCCGTGCAACTTTCCCGGTTTTTCTCTTCATAAGAACCTTCTCCTGATAATAATTAACACATTAAAAAAGAATTAGCCAAATCGGTAAACTCGATCGGAAGTTATGCGCTTACCAACACATTTAGCGATTCATTTTTATATTATAGACTAGCTCTCCCGGCGAACTTCGTCCTACCCGTTCAGTATGAGAAATAATAAGGTATTGTTTTTCACATTTTCCTTTCAATTTTTCCGGCTTTTCTCTTCATAAGAACCTTCACCTGATAATAACTAACACAATAAAAAAAGAATCAGAATCGGTGCAGTCGTTCGAAAGTTATGAGCTTACCAACACATTTAACTATTCATTTTTATATTATAGATTTAGGTAATTGATTAACGGTTTCATTTGTTCAATAAAATTATCAAATTGCCAATTGTAATTTATTGCCTTTGAAAAAAAAATTAAAAAAAAATACACTTTAGTTATCAAATTAGTTGCATACACTAACATCACTAAACACAACTGACGAACTAAATCCCTAAGCCATGTCACAGTCAATATGTTCCAGTCGTAGTTAAAATTAATATTTATATCACTTTTCACTGGGCTTGGTATCATTAAATACTGTAGTACGACCTCAGGTTTTTTGTATAATATATATACTAAACACAACTAACTCAATCCTTTTGCCAACGTGTACATATATACACAAAATAATAAACAATAGATGTTCCAAAAATTTTTAGTAGGTATACCCAGGCTTACATGGGAACGAATGATTCATATTTCATACATACATACGTAGGTACATAAATATATTCAAGCCAAGTCCTTTACAGTGTTGGCAGAAAGTATCAAGTGCCAAATCTCATATTAATTTATCAAGGGCGTCGCCAAGGGGGGGGGCAGGAAGGGGCAGCTGCCCCCTCCTAGAGATTCTAAAAAAGTTGCCAAATATCATGCAACCAATGCAACCATGCAATCACCCAGCAGAAAGCCCTTCAGAATTCTGGAAAAGATCATTATTAATACCATACTTGGACTCCGTTATTAGGTACATCGCTTGAAACACGCTTTGCTGAAGAAAATACTCCATCATTTGCTTTATCTAAATTACACCCCGCACAAATGCAAACGATGTCAGTCGAAAATCTCACAGAAACTTGCGAAACTATCGCTCAGTTTTATAATTTACCAAACATAAAAATTGAAGTCGAGCTTTGGCAGCAATTCTGGCATAATAAACCAAACTCAACAGATCAAACCGTTGTTGATATCCTAAAAGAAGCAAAAACCTTCTTTCCCGACACGGAAAAAGCGTTGAAAATTTTGATCACTCTTCCGTGCACGACGTGTACGGTAGAGCGATCGTTTAGCAGCCTCAGGAGACTAAAAACCTGGCTAAGAAGCTCTATGAGTGAAAATCGCCTCAATGGTTTGGCCATGATGAGTGTGCACCGTAAATTTATACATGGAAACTTACAAGATTTTAATAATAAAGTGGTCGAGAAGTTTACAATGAATCCCCGAAAATTATATTTTAATTAACCTAATATAAACAAACAACGACCATTATAATATTAAAATCTGATAATTAAAAAAAATACGCTGTACGCTGTACATTTATTCAAATTCAAACTCCTTTTTATTCTATTTTTCTAATAAATGTTATTATAACTTATTTACAAGTTTTTTATTGCATAGTCAAGAGCTCGTGCTCTAGCTTTACACATTGGACTCTGTACTGTCACAGAATACCTACAATTCATACCTACTTTACCTACAATTCATACCTACTTTTCTCATTCATAGAGTATGAGAAAAGTATGAATTGTAGTATGTAAAGTCAACTTGCCCCCCCCTGCGCCATCGGCTGGCGACGCCCTTGTAATTTATATTGATTCATATTAAGTGTACCTAAACAAACAACCTACGTGAAAGTAACCTTAGGTACGCTAAAAACGATAAGGATTTTTTGAGTGTTAGTTGTTTTTCTAAACTCAATCCTATTCCTTACTTTTTCTTCCTAACTTTAAACTTACCGTGATTTGTTTTCTTCCATTTTCTAGAGATAGTAGCTGAAGCAGTAGAAGGAGAGTGTGAAAATTGCACTGAATATCAAAAATTCACGCTGTACATGTTTTTGACGGGCATGCAAACCAAGCTACCAGAGGAGTATGAACATTTTAAACAAATGTACGATCCTGAAGATGTCCATATACGCAAGACCTTACCAGTAGTGTCTAAATATAAAGATTATGCTTAACAATGATTTTATTATTAATTCGTAAGATATAAATGAATAACAAACCAACACTCCCCGTCTTGGTTTGTTAATCACCAATATAATACTAAGATCCCGTGATTTAATTTGGACTCAGCAGAATTAGTACCACCTTCACCTATTGTTAGGTACCGCCATTACGTTAGAGCTCACGACTGCCGTAACAATATTAGCATATTGTGCTACCTTACCGTGTTCCGGTCTGAAAAGCAGGGAGCTTACACTAGAAGCTTCACACCCTAGCTTAAGACTGGCAACGCACCATTACCATCTAAATTTATCTGATTTAGGTTTCTTTATTTAGTTTTATTTATTTAAATAACTATTATTTCTTAATGTCAAGCGTCTATAAGAAATAAGTACATCAGGATCAGACTTGCTTACTTCCCAATGACTAAAACATAATATTAATAAAACTTACGTTAATAGTAATTATTGTCATAAAGTATAAGAAAAAATTCACAGTATTTATACTTTATACTCAAAGGTTGGTTATTGTTAGGAACGATACAAATCAAGTGCAACGCCGCGCCTCATGGAACACATATCAGACAGCCTGAATTGACGTCTCCCCCTATACACGGGAGCACTATTCTTCGACGTGGCCTAGGCGTTCGATAAGGTCTAGCACAACGGCCTAATCTATAAGCTCTACGAAATGGGCGTGCCAGACAGACTAGTACTCATCATACGAGATTACTTGTCGAATCGTAAATTCAGGCAGTAGGCCCCTAGAGGCGAGACTGCCGCAGGTCTCGGTGCTCTCACCTTTGCTACACACCCTGTACACGAACGACGCAGACGACACGGCTCTATATATGTCCCACAGTAGCGGAAAATTTACAGGTACAACCCTCTGTAGCGAGGCCACACTCCTGGGCGACTGGTTCAGGAAGTGGCGTATAGAAGTAAGCCCTCATTAAAATTGTAGCGATGATCTTTAATCAGAGGATCACACCCTGCGAACGGATGAAATCTTGTCTGTGTGTCAAAATGTTCAATAGAATTCAACAAAAAATAAACAAAATACCTAGGGGTCATTCTAGCGATGTCCTAGACAGTCACATGACGTTCGAACCGCACATATCACATGTAACAAATAAAGCTAAGTTCGGACTTAGCCGTCTCTATTATTTAAAGTGACACTTTCCAAAACGTGTTTTAGACCAATCGCAGCTTATGCAAGCCTTCGCACATACCTTCCCGACCCAACTTAAAAAGTTACAAGTAAAACAGGACAGGTTCATGAGTACCTACTGCCACCGGCAGTGCGTGGTGCGTACGCAACGAGGAGTTGCATCGCGACCTAGAGTTAGCTACAATAGCAAAGCATTTTAAAGAGCTATCGGAACGCTACTTGGAAATAACGGCTGCCCACCCGAACCCGGTGCTTGCACCCGCGTTTGCCTACACACCGGCAGCAAACGTGCCCACCAAATTTGCAAGACCCCGTCGCATCCTATCGGATCCAGTACCTGCGGCAAACGCAATCCCTCCCAACCCAAACACAAACTCTCAAGACACTGCACTACTCCGTCACCGTCGGTCTCGGCGACGATCTCTCTTGCGCCCGGCGCTTAACGCCGAGCTATGAGCCGCTGCTCCTCCATGAAGTCCACCCAGTAACCAGAAAGCAGCAACAATTCGAAGTACAGTCTTCCGGGAGACAGCCTTTGTTACTGGCGTTGTAGAGAACAGTCCAATCCATCTAAATAATGATGTCTCGGGCTTAGCACTCTGTTCGACTCACAAAGCTCGGTGAAGTTGTTAAAAACGCGAGGTTGGCAACAAATAAGTCTTTAAAAAAAAACATGCAGTGAAAATGTATGAGTTGCCATTCTTTCTTTTTTTAATTCTTTATTTTACACAAAAAAAAACTAAATATGTAAAATGTACAAAAGGCGAGCTTATCTCTAAAAGAGGTTTCTTTCAGCAAACCCAAAATAACGAGAATGCATAAAAGAAATCTAGAACATACAGAGCACAATACAAAAACTTACTGTACAAAAAAATACAAACTAAATTACTAATTATGACTAAAGACTAAAGTGCCAACATGCTAATTAATTACACTCCAAAACGCTCCATTCCATCCAAGAGGCTATCGTAGAAGACGAAACTCAAAAGTATTGATTAAGTTTTACTTGAAGATCGATGCTTCGCAGATATGCACAGTAGTCTATTAAGACGCAACCCAATAAACAAACTGTCGTACGGACGCTTCCGTACCTGAAGAGACGAAAAGAAGTCGAAACAGTTAGCAAGTTCAGAGTCCCTGACGCATAGGCTCAGGTTGACCGTGGCGCGTGTAAAATCGCAAAACCACTTATCGCAGAAACAATTTCCCAATACCATCATTATCAACAGCGCAGATTGGTAGGAGAACAAGCAGGTATGTATCAGCACGAGCTCATGGAGCAAGCAGGAATACATCAGCACGAGTTCGATCCACAATCCAGTCGCAGGACTAGGCATGGAGAAGCCATCCAACAGGATTTCTTCAATTGTTCCTTGCAGTAGGTAGGTTTACTATCCACCGAATGAACTTCTCGTAACTAACGTTTCGTACTATCTGGTACTCATCAGGTCAGCGAAGTAGCTGACTACGTTATAGTAAAAGAAAGTTATACGACTTGTTGAACTACGTTTGGTAGTCAATCTCAAAATTCCACGCAGGTGTGGTCGACAATCTGAATCAAGAAGGTGTAAAAATATAAAATGCTCGTAGTTACAGATATTCAGAAGAAGCAGCGTTTAATAGAACTTTGTAAAAAAAACAGAGAAAATGAAGGTTTCTACGCTCACGAATGGGAATCCACTTAAGCCGCTCTCTGAATATGGAGATATGATTAAATTTTTTTAGACCGGAAATAAAGCGTAGCCTATTCCAATATTTTGCAGACGCTCTTAAGTTTATTAAGGCATTCCTGGGTAACATCAGGATAACAAATGTCAGCATAATCCAATTATGGAAGAATAAGTGCTTCAACTAACATTAATTTTGTTTTAAGAAAGGTAGACATTTTTGTAAGCTCTTGACAGAATGAAAGCCATTTTAAAGAATAACGAAATAAAATAAGCTATTTAAAATGTCAAGAGAATTTTGGAGCCGCCGCGCCGTCGTGAAAGAAGATGGTCGTAGTCTTTCTTAATGAATGAACTTTTTGTTGATTATGAGTTAAATTGATTAATTTAAGTGATAGGAGGAGATCACCGCTTTACTTCAGACCACTTCAGACCTTGACATGACCACCCAGCTTTCGCAACTTTATGGCCTCTCTGCGGCTCTCCGAACGTTCTAATTTTTTTATATAGATTGGCGGCATTGGGATAAAATATTTGAAAAATACTATTTTGAAAGATGTAGGTATCAAAATGACTGTGATATGGGTGGACAAAGAGTTGTGAAACCATTTTTGGGCATTTAAATTAAATGTGGCATGCGAAGTCCATTCAAGGTCAGTCAGGGTTTAATTATTTCTTTTTTTTCATAGTTTTAGTGTTAAACAAGAAGATAAACTAGCTTAATGGTTATATTCAATGATAATAAACATTTATAATTATTTCTGTATTGCTAGCAATAAATTAAATGTCGTTTTCAGACCAAAATGAGTATTATTTTAAAGACAGGGTTTGAGACTATCTCTTCCAATATAACATTTTAACCACAAACCATTTGTAAAGGAAAATTGTTGGTATCTGCGGGACATATCCGCGATGTAGAAGAAACAAGGACAGACTTCAATCTTTCAAGCTTGCGTAATGAAACAAACATCTGTTACTATAAATTTTAAAGAAAGAAAAAAATTCGCCCCAGACAGGATTTGAACCTATAACCTTTCGTCTCAAGCCGATGAATGCTCTAACCAATTGAGCTACTGAGGATTCAAGTCTGGGGCGAATTTTTTTCTTTCTTTAAAATTTATAGAAATTTATCCCACGCACAGGGCAAGTGTTAAAAAATAAAAAATAATAAAAATACGAAACATCTGACACATCATTACTTTGACACCTTATAAAACGCTTTTAGATCTAAATAAATAAATATCCCTGGACAAGTCACACAAATTGAATCTAACCCCGAATAAAGCAAATTATATGATTGTGTTATGGTTGTTTGTCAACGATTCTAATACATATATATACTTAAATAGATAGAAATAAATAGAAGAATAAATTTAATAAAAACCCAGATCCGGAAATGCAGACATGTAAATGTTCATTACACAAAATATGCCTGCCCCCTATGGGAATTGAACCCGAGCTTCGTGGTTGGTCAGTGTAGTAAGGCGTGCACGCTAGCCACTCGGCCAAGGAGGCAATTAATCTCCGTTTTAAATTCTTATTCATTACGATTACATTTGACTAAATGTAATATTTAAATATTCATTTGATCGCAAGTGAATGCAGCACAAATACCTAGTGCGTTTATAATCAAAGTAGTAATTGCAAGCACATAGCTGCTTTGATCCTAGACATAAACCATGAAGAAGGCATATCAATAAAATTATTTTTAAACAAAAAAGAAAACCGCCTTCAAAAACTCTCGAGAACTAAAAAGGATGAAATAATTTGTTATATTATTATGTGTACAAACTATATCCTACTATTTTATTATAACTATTTTGAAACTAAAATAATTGAAGGCATGGATGAATGGAGGCACCGACTTCAATTGCTACATAAAAAATAAGAAATTGTGTAAGTATTAGGTATAATATTAGTTAGGTATTAGAAAAGTATCAATTAAGGTAGGTAAGTAATTAAAATAAGTGTTTATTCATAGGTTAGTTACGTCGATATCTTTTGTTGTGTTCTTGTAAATATTTTTGGGTAGGATATAGTTTGTACACATAATAATAATATACTTAACAAATTATTTCATCCTTTTTAGTTCTCGAGAGTTTTTGAAGGCGGTTTTCTTTTTTGTTTAAAAATAATTTTATTTCTTGCTTTTTAGTTGTACAATTACAATAT
>NJDD01005151.1:67539-87654 GCA_002245505.1 Calephelis nemesis | reverse complement strand
GCCGCTGTAATGACCCGGCCGGCAAACCACCTTCCATGGAGAGAGTTCACAGAGGCCACCGCAGTTGCTATGGTCGGGCACTTGCAGTAAACGTTGCCTTGTGGCGAGGCTTTGTCCACATAAACGTGTAGAACACCACCGTGTTTGTTGCATTCACTGATCACGTCATCTCTGATTTCTATGTCCCAACTTGGATTTGTTTCTCTGTAAAAGACAAATATTTTAATCTTGCCTTAAGTCTTATGCCAACGTGGTACTTTTTTATGGTTTGGAAGGCAGACAAGCAGACGAACTTATGGACAGATGGTAAGAAATTTACGCCGCCTACACCCCAAAGGTAATGAAGCGTAGCCAACCTGAGACGGATAAGTTAACCTTTACCTCCGAAGTGGAACACGTCGTCAAAGCACTGACATGGCGGCAGGATAGTTAAGGTGGTGGTAACAATCCGGGCAAGTTGCTGCAAAACTCGACCACCTAGTCAGATGTCACGGTGTTAGTGACGGTAAGCCTATCGGGGAGGATGATCACATTCTATATCTTCCAAAAAAAAATACAGAAATAATTTCTTGTTGTCACTGGTGAACCTAACTAAAAGCTTTTAGACTATTTGGTGTTTGGCATAACTATATTTCTTTTCAACTAAATTTAGTTTTATTACTTATTAGTACAAATTCCACCTTAAACTTCCTTAATGAATCTATGAAGTTATTTGCTGTTTGTGTAAAAGTGTACAACTGCAGAGCTTAAAGAAAACAACTATTTTAGACACACACATCTTAATGCCAAGTCCCATATTAGGTAGGTATAAGGGAGTGTTACTATCTTTGCAGACAGCCTATCTTCATTAATTATTCTATCCTATCCATATTAATTACTTTTTGTATATACAAATTCGCCGGTTACTGCCTCTTGACACTACCCTCGGAAAAAACAGAACAGTTTGATTGTGGAATTTCAACCTAGGTCTCCCCGCCATCCACCAACATTCACATTGTAAATTATTATCCATTTTCATTTTTACATCATCTCTTTTTTCAATCCCACTCTTTCTCGGATCTCACTGTTGCAAAAGTGGTATTATTTGTATTATTTGATAATATTAATTATTATTCGAGGACATGGATTTCACTTACGTGGCTGGGTCGAACATATTGTTGAGCATAAAACATTGGGTGGCGATCGGTGGAGCCACCTGAGGTTGAGGCGCTAACGTCGATCCCGCTCCCATTAGCACTGACGCTGCCGCAGGTGGAATCTGAAAATGTGGTGAATATTAATATGAAGTAGATAATTTTATCAAGTAGTATCCGAAAGAAATAGGTTTTTCCAGATGCATCCAAAATTTTCAAGCAGTTTCGGCTGTACCGAAGCCGGAGCTAAAACGTATTTAACCTAATTTAAGATTACTATTACAAGAATATCTGCTTCACGCCCGTGTTCCTGAAGAAGTAGGCGGAGGCACAACCAGGGCACTCGAGAGCATTATTTTTTATAAGACAATTGAAAAAATACATTTTCTCTGTTGCAAAACCTGGGAGATTGAACTCTAGACCAACTTCAAGTCCAACCCCGGACAGCTAGACCATAGAAACGACTAAAGTGCATTTAGCATTTACGGAATTAATACATTTTTAAAAACACAACAGATTGTTTTTTATTTTTGTAAGCTTCGTTTGCGATTTCGACCGAAATAGTAGGCAACACTGAAGATTCTATTTAGACTGAAAATCTGTTATTGTCAAACATTAATAGAGTCCTTTAAAAAATAGGTTAAGGGCTTAATCTGATCCAGAACTATATAGTTGTATACATCTATCATGCTTTTTTGATCTAACCAAATTGTTACATGATTTAAAATAGCACTTTAGTTCAGAATCATTGCAGGTCTCATGTTGCCATGCTCATGTAATCTGAATGTGGATATATTCAAATACAGTGCAGTAAGTAAAAAGAAATAAATAAAATTTACCTGTAATCCTGTGCCCTCAGCTAGTTTAAACATTAATTGCAAGCGGCCAGTAGCACCAAGGTCAACACCAGCTCGGTCAAGTTCATCTGCATCAAACCGTGTGTTTATCCCACCATCTGCACGCTCAGTGACATTACCCACTTTCATTGGCCGTCCAGCTAACTCAAAGCCATTTAACTGTTCCATTGCTTTCTTTGCATCAGCTGCGTGATGGAACTGCAAATAGAAAATAAAATGTAACAACACTGCTTTGTAGCTATCATTGCAAGGTTTTTTATTATTCAAAAATATTCAACATCAATTACTTTATTTTTATTGCAAAAGCCAACAAACTAGCACACGGCTCGCAAATGGTAAGAGATAAACGCAGCCTATAAACACCATAGATGTGGATGCATCCCTGTTCTATGGCCGGAATATAAGACAATTTTGCAAGTCTACTGGTTACCCTAAACCTCTAGACCAGAACATGATATTGTCGTTATGACGGCAAGAATACGTAAGGAGGAGGATCCCTACCAAAGTTGCTGCACAGCACTTTACCACCAGTATACCAACTGGTCTAGTTGTTACTGACTTGTTTCGCCTTAAGAACTGCCAGACAGTACAGCAAATTGTCTATTCTACACAGAAGACCCGAAAACTCAACCAACATGGCTCAAATGTCCCATTATAACTGGTTGCATTAGGCTGTCACATGCATGTATCTAACTAGATGGCAGAGTTCTACAACTAATTCGTAGGTTGTGGAAACCAATATATTGATGCAAGAAGCTTAAGTCTCAGAGTGGCATTGCATCACTACAGTAACAGCTACCATACTCACAAATAAGTACTAATACATATGTACAGAAATTGCACTCTGAAAGTGTAAGTTTAAAACCATAACTACTATTCAGACAACAATATGAATATACTTCCTAAGTATAATTTAACTAGAACATGGGAGTTTAAGTTTTGATTTAAAATGAAGAATGACTAAAAAAACTCTTACATTAATTTACTACCTTTGTGAGTCAAATATTTGAAGTGATTTGAATAAAAGTATTAATTATCTTGTTTAAACTAAAGATGTTATTTCTAAAAAATGTTGGACTGTTATTAATACTTACTGTTAAGAATCCATAGCCTTTACTTTTTCCCGAATCTGGATCAGTCATCAACTGGATGTGATCAATTTTCCCAAACGGTTCAAATATTCCTTTTAACATGTCTTCTGTGATATTAAAGTGCAATGAGCCAACATATAATCTTGTAGGTCCATTGCTGGTCTTTGGAGCTAAGTTTGGCAAAGTGTTGCCTACTCTATTTTTTTCTGCTTGTGTGTGTTGTACTATGATAGGGACACCAAGTAATTTTTGTCCAGTTAACCCTAGTGCCTGAAAAAAATTAAATAAATTAATATTCATGATTAAAGTACACAAATTGTATCTAACCCTAAAGTAAGTAAATTGTTGAAAATTGTTAAAATTATGAATAAAAATTATACTGGTTGTACTAATCTATACTAATGTTATAAAGCTCGAGTTTATTTGCTTGCTTGAACAAGCCCATAGCCCATTTATCAAGAGAGGCTATAGGTTACATATCATCACGCTAAGACCAATAAGAGCAGTGCAGCATTGAAGAATGTTTCGAAATTTCCCTTTTTTTATACAAACTGTTAGTGGTAGTTATTGTCGACTGATACCAAGTATACTAGTACAATTTTTTTATAATTTGCATTATTGAGTTATAATTTTAAGAATAGGGCGGATATTACACTGCGCCACAACACTGGAGTAGCATGCAGCACGCTGATTTTAACCTGACCATGCCGTTTTTGTAAACAAATCAAGATTTTTCAATAAAAAGTTTAAATCTCGATCGCCGCACAGCTCTCTAATGTGCAGCGCGAGTTGTATCCGCGTTACTGTAACTATTAACATATTTGTTTTTTAAATGCACCTTAGTCTTGAATAGCGAAATAACTACATATTAAAAACTTTGAAAAATTTTTTAAAAATACTTGGAGAGCAATGAAATTCGTCAGAACAGTTAGTAAAATAATAAATAATAAAATTACGAAAATCAAAGACTTATACTTACTAATGGTACAGATTCTGCATCCTTAAATTCAATATATGCTATTCCTTTAAATCTTCTTGTTTTATTACATGTAATAAGTCTTACATCTCTAACTTTACCAACTGAAGAGAAGAACTCTTCTAAATCCTTAGCCCTAATACGTTGAGATAATTGCATGCAGAATACAGTGCGTAAATCCCTCTCTTCTGGAGGCAGATCATCAACTTTTGGTTCAATGCCTCTTGATTTAGATCGATATTCATCTCTGGGTGGTTCAATACTCTTTTCTCTTTTTGGTGGTTCCTTATCACGGCTATGATGTCTGCTGCGTTCTCTTTCTTTACTGCGTTTCCTATCCTTATCTTTGTCGCGCTCTCGATCTTTATCACGTTCTCTGTCTCTGTCACGATCTCTATCTCCCCTTTCACGGTCTCTGTCCCTCTCCCTATCTTTGTCCCTGTGTCGGTCTTTATCCCTCTCGCGTCTGTCTCTTTCTTTTTCCCGATCTTTATCTCTTCTGTCATCCCTGTCTCGCGAACGTCGTGAATCCCGTTCCCGTGATCTTCTCCTGTCTCTGGATCTGCTCCTTCTACAATAATCAATTAATTAAGACATTTTTAAACATTATATAGGTAATTAAGACAATTCAGGATATTCAGAAATGCTGTTTCATACAAATAAAGAATTATTTTTGAAATATTACATATGATTTTAAACTGTGATTTTTTATGTTACATTAAATTACAAACAATGACTTTTTTAAAAATTTATTTTTTAAACATTACTTTTTGTGTAGAAGTATGATTTTCAGTGCTATACATTTTAAAATAAGTTAAATGAAAATAGCTTGGTTAATATTATATCATACAAGAATAAAATAAAAAAACATCTGTTGAAGAGTCAACAGAGCATTAACATATCCCATGTAACATAGCATTTTATCCTAGCCACAGATTGATTTAAAAGCCTTAGAATTAAAAATGAAGTAGCATTTTTAAATTACCTCACTAATGTTAATATTAAATTTTATATACCTTCGACTACCGTCTTTCTCTCGATCTCTGTGCCTGTCAGAATACTTGTCCGAGCGGTGCTTTGAAGAGGTAGTGTTATCCTGTCACACAAAGCACAAGGTAGAAGCAGCGCCACAGCAACACACGACGGGTGAATAAATAAAATTGCATTAGTAAACTGAATAGTTATGTTTGAAAAACACCTGTAACTTTTCATCAATTGCAACATTGTTACTGATGAAAACCCACAAATGTCACTTTTAATCTTCCTAAACTACGGCAGACTCCACAGTCTTTAATGGCGTGTTGAAGTGTGGCTCTTGATATTGTCCCCTGATCTACACTTACCATTTGGGAAACCACTGAATAAGGATGTACACAGCGCTAACATCACACAGGGATACTTCTGCAAAAGATTTACGGCCCATAAGCTTAGGTCTTTTGTACACATGGACTGGATATTATTTTGTATTTTTTGCTAATAAATGATAAATTTACAATTAAATTAAGTTTAGAAAAATTAAAGTAAAAGTATAGTAGAGGATACCTCGTTTTGTTCAGGTCGGTGAAGTATGCTGGACTATTACCACAAAGTTCTATAAATACAAGAAACGATTCTCAAATGTAGTTTTGTCTTTATGTCACTAAACTGGTCAAAGATGTATATCATTTAATTAAAAATAAAACAATCTAACATCTTTGATCAGTTTTTTTCCTAAATTAAAAAAAATAGTAAACACTATGCTTGTATATCAAAGTGACTGGAGTAATTTAAATAAATATGACGAAATTAGTTTTTTGAAAAAAAAAAATCCTATGAGTAAAGCGACCTATGATACTTTGTATATGTAATATTCACTGAAGAAAATGGTGTCACATACTTAATTTATGATATTACATAAATTTATTAGCTTTTAGGGACTTTCTTTTTTTGTGGTATTAAAAAGAAATAAGTCAAAGATATAATCATAAAGTTAAAGACATGAGCAAACAGCATAGTTCATTAAATATGCATTTAATATTATTATAATGGCCTTGGTAATACCAACCAATGATAAAATTTAGCTCATAAATACTATATTTAATTGACACTCACAAGAAAATATCATTTGCATCTAAAGTTTACAAACATCTATGTTACTGATGTGTCCAAAAAACACTTTTTTCGAAATATTTGTCCATTACAAAGTACTAAATGGATTTGAAATTAGATGGTTCTTTTCAAAAGGTAAAGTACAATATTTAAAGAGACGATGAAAATTAAGGTAAATTTTTTTAGTTAATATTATTATCACAAAGCAACAGCCAAGAGGTTTTAAAAATAATTTATAAAAAAAAGACTGTAATAAAACTTAGTTTATGTGACACCATCATCCACAAAATTTAAAGTTGATTTAAATTTAAAAAAAGAAAATTATTAAGTAATATTTAACTATAATAAAGTTGAAATTTTTCAAATAAAGAATTTACTTCACTAAAAGATTTGACTTTAAATATTTTATAACAAAACTAGAACTTAAAATTACTAATCTAAAATGAGTTCACAATGTACCACTCACCGATTTAACATAAGGAGCTTCCAACATTGCTTCCACATCAAAATCCTCAGCCATTCTGAAACAAATAAATTTTTATTCAGTTCCGATAGGTTACAACAAAAATCCTACCATAATCCCATTTTAAAAAGAATCATGCCAGAAAATCCAGACAAATACAAAATTTAAAATACAGTTTGACTATTATACATGACCATTTAGACTTAACTAGTACCATAGTAAATATGAAGTAAGGACTATAAACAATAGATATAACCCCATTAGATCAGCGGTCGGCAACCTTTCAGTGGGCAAGGGCCACAAGGCGGCAAAAAAGACTGGTGGGCCACACTTATGAACTTAATACTAGGAGCCAAATATACCAAAGTATAATTAATCATATCTCCTGGAAAAAATGAAAATGGGCAGAGAGAAGAGCGTTCTTAAGGCCGAATCCACATTATACACAGTATATTATACATTCAACCATGAATCGTTCGTGTATTTATTTTGATATTTATATCGTTCATGTATTTATTTTGATATTTATAACTTATTCACAAAACATTCACGGGCCTCAAGTAAGACGCCTGGCCGCAAAAGGCCTGCAGGCAGCGGGTTGCCGACCACCACATTAGATGAATAATAGTCAACCAATTTTTTTGAAAATATAATTCTCAATCCAAGTCCTAATTTGTGCCACTCTCCTAAATAATAAGCTGCATCCCGACAGCTGAAATAATCTAGGAAATCAGATTGCGCAATTACCTTGTACTCAGAAACAACAATAATATAAAACCTTCATTAAGTCAATTTTGTATAGAATGCCTTATTGAAAGATAATTGAAGTCTTTGATTGCAGTTGTTAGTTACATATAAAATATCCAACCTACACTATGAGTGAAAAATAAGTATTAAGTATAAACTACTAATTATGATTGTTTTTGATATGTCAAAATCATTCCAACTAGAATTTCAATTATCTAGTGACTGAATGAAAAAATGACATTTAGATTTTTTTTATGACTGTTCCCTAATATTGTAGCTACTAGTCCACTTACAACAGGTCAACATATTTTGTTTATTGACATTGGTCCAAGGTTGTTAAAAAACTGAATTTGTGCCAACTTATTCCAAATAACATGTTACATACTAAACAATCCAAACAACTTGAATTGGCTAAATAAGTTGTGAAAAACTATCGAAAGCCATATTTATAAAAGAAGAACAACTTGAACTTGAAATCTTACATATTTCATGTTGTGTTTGATTTAACTGATACCTAATGAAATATAAAAATCTGAAAGACGAAGATATTTTACTTTCTAAAACATTGGAAATCTCATCAATCTTACAAGTTTTAGTATATTTTTGTTGTACTTAAAAATTGGATTGTTATGGTTAATTTCTTTATGGTTCTTTATGGTATCTGTTTTGGTTAATCATGTCCATTCCGGACATGATTAACCAAAACACTATCTGAATTTTAAACTTGAATGTCTTAATGTTACTCTTTCTTATGATATTGGAAGGCAAACAAGCATACTATTTCCTGATGGTAAGAAATTCACGCTGCCTAGTCACCAACCGTATATTATGCCACGGTTCAACAATGTGATACAGACTATAATGTCAACTTAATTCTACTCCTATGCTAGTCCATGTTTATTGCTAAGACTGCAGAGGTAGTAGGTAATGGTACATTGCCAACCTAAGGTGGGGATGCTATACTTCGAGCAAAAATATCCAAACTGGAACATGTCAATGGCAAGCATTGATGTTTTGGCGGCCGGAATAAGTAAGGTGATGGTACCAATCCGAGCAAGTTGCTGCAAAACTCTACCACGTAGCAGGAAGATACGGTAAGCCTATGCTGGCCTTTTATGAACTAGAGGGTCTATTCTGCAAAGGAACCGGACAAAAACGCGGAACCAACTTGGTGTGGGAAAGATGCTTTTCAAATGTGTCGCAATTCTGTTTGTCCATAGACCAGTTAATTTCATTAAAAAAATGTAAATACTTATTTTACAGTATGACAGCATTTAACAAACACTACAAGGCCACTTTTTAGATTCAGAAGCGAATTGCATCACAAATAATTCTTATCTGCATGTATCTGATCCTGTAGGCAAACACCTTAGTAACATTCAATTATCTATTTCTTAGTGTTGCGAAAATAATGCAAAGTTAACTATTCTAAGCAATTGTTTATATAATTTAGAATATAAATTGCAATTGTTATATGCACGATTAAATGAATGTTGGTGGTTGCGAATCACAATGCTTAGTTTCCTCTTTCCAGCTTCCTCTACACAAAGATCTCGATTCTGGGAACTTGTATTAATTAACTAATGCCAAATATTAAAGTAAGGAAGACAGTTTACAAGCTACCTATTCAAGTAAATTATATTGAATTTTCAACAAGAAAATTAGATTTCTTAAATCATAGTCTAAAATTCCCTTAATGTTCCAAGATGTAAAATGTGTCAACAATAATTCAACCTTTGCAAAATCATTACTACAAAATGGCGTTAGGCGACAAAATCTGGATAGTTCTATTTAGCTTTTACAGAGTGAGAAGTAATTATAGCGATACAGCGTTTTAAGGTTTACCTTTTTATTTTTAGATGCAGCAACGCTTTATAAATTTAGGGCTTGCTCTGAGTATATCTGCAATGAAATAAATTAAAAATAAATTGTGCTCATGTGTTTTACGTACACTCTCCATGAAATCGAATCACCAATACGTAGGGATGTCAAAAATTAATCTATTATGAAGAAATCGATTAATCTTAAATGAAAAATGTACAGAAATTAAATACAAAAAAATCGATTTTAATTTTTCAATTTTTATATTTTAAAGCTGTGAGACAATTTACCTCTGTCTGACTGATACAGATGGCGCGTTAAAAATAGTTTTGTGATGTTTTCTTTAACTCCATAAAATACATAGATCGGTTTCGAAGGTTTCAAACCGCTTATCTAAATCTTTTTTTCCTATAAGTACTAATTGCAAACGGATATCTAGTTTTTCATTGGAAAAAATATTTTTTTTGATTTTTTGATTGATTACTTGTTGATTATATAAAATTGTTATTCCATTGTGAATTTGAAATTAGCAAAGTTGTGATGATTCATTTATTTTCAGTAATTGTATCAAATCTGATTGTACAATGAACAAAATGGAGTGAAATCGATAAATGTTTTTTCAAATTACCTACTTAAAAATGTTTCAACTGTTGACTCAGAATACGTAACTAAAAATGTGAAAAGTAATTACAATAGACGAGAGTTTAAGCGATATCGTGTAGGAAGATGTTTCAAGTTCTTTCGTAACTAATGATAATAATGGTAAAGGTAATATATCCCTAGACAACTTACACAAATTGAATCTAACTCCAAAGTAAACAAATTACATGCTTGTATTATGGGTGTTAGTCAACGATTCTAATACATAGAAATACTTAAATATATACCAGAATAAATTTAATAAACACGCAGACCTGGAAATCTAAATCATCTAAATGTTCATCACAAATGACTGCCCCATTGGGAATCGAACCCGAGCCTCGCGGTTGGTCAGTGTAGTTAAGCTTGTACGCCCACCACTCTACCAACGAGGTGGTCAGGTGTATGGTATGACCTATGGGTAAAATAAGTTAATTTAGGTGGCAATTAGTTCAATTATTTTGTTCGGTTATAGCAAACAAATGAATTGTCGTATCGTGTAAAGACACGATACGACAATTCAAAAGGAGGAAAGCCTCTTTGCCGTGAAATATCACAAAATGCGTTTAAATAAGCAGGTCACCGCTTTACTCAATATCCTGACACGACATTCTGTAACGACTTATAAAACAAAACTTAAGAGGTAATTCAAAAATAAATAACAAGATACATAATTAACTAATACCGCAGACGTGCAGCGTGGACTAAAAGTCTTAGGTCAGAACGGGATTATTTAATTAAAAAAAACTCAGTTAATTTAAAAATTAACGTAGGTAAAAAGCTCGTACTTTCAGTTGTTACCATGAATCGCGCGGTGTCATTGAACTTGTGCAAAATAAATATGGCAAATTAAAACAGGTATATAATTTATTTAACTGTTTCAGGTAATCATGAATAATAACCAGTCACTGTTTCGAGCACTCATCCAAAAAGACCATTCAAAAATCAGATATGTTACATTTAAAATTTTTCACACTTTGAAAAATAACCGACATATTAATAGTCGATACTTTGTGCTAAATGTTACATCCCTACCAACACCAAAGGCTAAAGAGTATATTTATCCAAAGAGCCAACATTTTGTTTTCTTTATGTCATAAAACGTTAGCAACTGCCACTGACAAGTTGAAAAAGAGGAAACATTTGAAGATTTGGAATTTTGATTACACTAGGATAAAAATAAAAATAGAGAATTGAACACAAAAATATTTACAAACAAAAATATTTTGTAAATATTTTTTGAGTGGATTATAGATATATTAAGACGTGGATAAAGCAAAAACTATTTTTTATAATTTATCATATTACCACATATGTATATACACGTATACATAATATCTGTAACTATAAATGAGCCAACATTTTATCCATTTATATTTTTAACAATGGGCATTATGACTAATTTAAAACAGAAAGAGGAAGATTTTTATAAAAAAATAGATTTTAAATTTCTTTCTTTAGTTTTTAGCACTAGCGTTAGCATTTATCATTATTCAGGTTAAAATTTGCTTTAAGTTACCCCTTCTACTTCAAGCATACCCCCCTCTGCCACCCTCTGCCAAAGGTACGTGACCGGTGGTCATGTCGCATATTATCTAAAACTAGTTTCCACACGACCCGCGCAGAATGTCCGGTGAAGTTGTAAAAACAGCGAGCTTATTAACGATCTATTTAAACAATGGGTGCGTCTGCTTTTGTACACGCGTGAGAAGTTATACTTTCTTGAAAAAATAATAATAAAGACATGTGGCACTCGGAGTCTGCCGCGGTATATATTGCAATAGCTGAAAATTCACGATACACTAATTACTTCATGATTATTTCATTTGTGCACTTTCGCTGAACAAAATTAAACTAATCCCCACCTAAATTAACTAATTTTACTCATAATTTACACTAAATTCAAAAATTGTAAAAAAATTACGACCATCTTCATTTACGATGGCGCCAAAACTCTAAATCTATGTTTTTTTAGTGAGGTCCAAAACAGATGACAGATTGTTGGCAGCACTGCAGATAAAATTTAGTTTGATGTTTGCGATATCTTTGTCAAAGATCTTTGTAATTTTTGACACATGTTGTGAAAATTAAAACAAATTATCAAAATATTTTTCGTAGTACTCTAATTGGTCTGTGAAATATTTCTATTATGCGTCTAGATATCTTCTACACACAATAAAGACTCAATAATTACGGTGAAAAATTGGAATTTAAATTCAACGAAAGGTTAAACATTGATGACAAGAAGTTATTCTTCTGTTGCCTGTGCTTTACATGAAATAAAAATATTGAAAGTGAGACACTATTTTTATAGTTTGTACAATTGCTTTTACTGAATTACAATGACTACTGCTGCAAGGCCAACTTTTGATCCTGCTCGTGGCGGAACGGGTCGAGGTGAAAAAGATTTAAGTGCTATATCGCGACAATATTCAAGCAGAGATCTTCCTGGTCACACGAAACTTAAATACAGGTAAGAAAACAAAGAAAGTTAGGTAAAGTAAATAATTTGGAATATGCGTTTTCATAATTTTATGTAAACTATTTCTATAGCTTTTTTTGTTTATGTTGGAACACCTCATTTTTATTAGTATAGTTGTAATTCTAGTATCTTGTTATTAATAGTTAAAAATAAAATCTAATTAAGTAGAGTATTTTTAAACTGTTTAGAAATAGTAATTTTTAAAATTACACAAGCAGAGGTGACTCAAATGTAGACCATAGACTGGTCTTTTGTAATTCCAAAGACTGTCCCGTAGTTAATTTAGTTTTAGATTTAGTTTTCTATTGAGTTTGTAAAGAGTTCAAGATATAAAAGAAGAATATATAATGATAACTCATGTATATTTTCTTATAACTTTTGTCTTTTATCGGATATGTTTTAATGAACTTTGCCATAGACCAGATTTACATTTCTGAACTTCCAATATTTGTTACATTGAAATTGAGAAGAGTAGGAAATTGTAAGATATATCCTGTAAATAACATTATCACATGCCCATGTTTCTAGTTAACTTGAGACTGATAATTTATGTAAGTGGTGAATTAAAAATATTTCCATTTTCAAACATAAACTTAGCGCAACATTTTAATTCTTACAGAGAACAAGGTCAAGGCACTACTGATGAATTGAGGTCTCGTGATTTTCGTAAAGAGCTTGATGAGAGGGAAAAAGAAGTTAAAGCTCCTGGGGTCAGAAGACAAGTTGAACCACCAGCAAAGAGGACAAAAGTTGATCAAGTACCAGCAGCTAGTTTAGATGCAGATGACCCTCTCGAAGGGGATTCATCAGATTCAGACGATTCAGATGATGACACTGCAGCACTACTGGCAGAACTGAATAAAATAAAGAAGGAACGTGCAATTGAACAGGCTAAGAAGGTAAAAAAAAATATATTTAACAGATAAATATTCCTAACCTCAAAATATTAAATGTTGGAGTAAAGATTGAGACAAATATACATTGTATAAACATTAAGACCCAACCAACAATACTATGTGGTCCAATAGATGTCCCATTAAAAATTGAACCTGCGATCAAAGTAAAAATTTGTAAATTTGGTAATTTAAGCCGAGAACGTATTTGGATGATTTTGTCAGCCAAAAACATCTGCAGACAATATATACATGTTTATCAGTCACTGCTGTAAGCTGAGTCCAATAATATTACTTTAGAACATATTTTTAGCAATACAGTATTAACCCTTAATCTGTTAGATACGTTATGCGTGTAATTTAGATCAAAATTGCCTTTTACACTATCAGAAAAAAATTAACAATTAATGAGTTATCAAAAATTTAAAATCTTCGGGCGCAAAATTAAATATTGGGCGTAGCAAAGACATGCGCGCTTACTGCATCCCCCCTTCCCCCGGTCCCTGTGGTGTCCCCCGCGGTTTCACCCACGTAAGTCCCAATCCCGCGGAAACTCCGGGATAAAAAGTAGCCTATATGTTATTCTGGGTCTTCATACCAAATTTCATTGTAATCGGTTCAGTAGTTTTTGCGTGAAAGAGTAACAAACATCCATACTGACATCCTGACATCCAGACATACTCACAAACTTTCACATTTATAATATTAAGTTCTCTTTTCAACATATGAATGATATAAACATTTATCTCAATCTTCCCAAGATTGTAAACAAAAACCTCAATATCTTTTTAATGTACATAACAAGTGAGTAATATGAGAAAATATACTCCAGACATTTGTCACATTTGAATATATTTATTGTATGCATGTAATAAAGTCTAAATGAGACAGTGAAATGAGAGAGAAATGAGATCTGCTATGCTATTTATCTGATGATTACTACAATTAGTGCAGTTAATTCTACAAATATGAAATTACATTATATTTTTTTTAAGTTAATGGCTAATGTTATACTGAATTTCGTGTTATAGGAAGCTGAGAAGAAACAAGAAGAAGAAAGAATAAGGATGGAGAATATATTATCAGGAAACCCTTTACTTAACTACTCGGCAGCTGGACAAAAAAATGATTTGAAGGTTAGTTTAATTTTCTTTGTTTTTATGTTTAAGTTGTTTTATGTTTTTCAATGATATTGGAAGGTAAACAAGCAGAATGATTTCCTGATGGTAAGAAAAGGATGCTACCTTGAGACACCAAAGGTGGTAATGGTGCGTTGGCAACCTGAAGCTAAGATCTTAGGCCTTGCGAAAAAGTAAGTTTACGCGCTACCTTACCCTCGGAACCGGAACACGTCAACGGAAAGCGCTGACGTTATGTCGGCAGGACTAGGTAAGGAGATGGTACCAATCCGGGCGAGTTTGCGCAACTCTACCATCTAGTCATCCTATGGACTATGCATGTTATTTTAACGAATGAATCATCAGTTATCTTTCGTTTTTACCCTAATAATACCATATATAATATTATATATATGTATATATTAAAAAAAACTATCAAAATCTGTTGCATATTTTTAAATATTTAACCATACAAAGAGACTTAATCTGCATAATATTATTATAAAGATTAATGTCACTTTGGTAATCATTAATATCACTAGTAATTATAAATAAAATGTAAATAGTTTCAAATTACCTTATTTTTCCAGGTAAAGCGGCGATGGGATGATGATGTTGTCTTCAAGAATTGTGCTCGTTCAGAACCTGAAAAGAAAGGAAACACTTTTATCAATGATTCATTAAGGTCTGAATTTCACAAAAAGTTTATGGAAAAATATGTCAAATAAACAAAATAAAAGTTTTTTGAGGAAGTGGCACCTGTAAACAATAAATATCTTTGGAATATTTTTATGGTTTATATTTTTTTGAAAACTTTTCTTTAATTATTGACCCGGGAGATGTTGTCGTGTCCTATATTTTTTTTTGTCTCATGTACCTTCTAATAAGAACTAACATTACAAAAAAATATCATATAATAATCCGTTATAATATATAATATATAATCCGTTCAGGCGTAAAGGAAATGGGTATTAATTTTATGTATATACTAGCACCCCTCCCCCCAGCTTCGCACGGTTTTGAAATATACATAAAAACCTTCTTCAATCACTTTATCTCTTAAAAGAAACCGCATCAAAATTCGTTGCGTAGTTTTAAAGATTTATGCATACAAAGGGACAAAGGAAACTACATTGTTTTATACTATGTAATCTATACATAGAATAAAACAAAGTCGCTTTCCGCGTCTGTCTGTATGTATGTATGCTTATATCTTTAAAACTACGCAACGGATTTTGATGCGGTTTTTTTCAATAGGTAGAGTGATTCAAGAGGAAGGTTTATATGTATAATAACATGCTTCATATATTAGAGAACCACCGATAATTTCAAGATTTCTAATGCGAAGTCGTAAATAAACATATTTTTTTGCGCTTGCATTGTAAACGCTGGCTGAACTCTACGAGATAGATCAAAATAATGTACTAAGTATTGTTTACCTTAATAAGGTCTACAAAAAAGTTCGCGATGGTATATGTTTATCTCTTAGGGATAACTTACAATAACCAATTTTTATCCTTTACTTTTTACGAAAAATAATGGCTCATTTACGAAGCGATTTAAAGCAATACAACATTAATCCTTATCTAATTAAGTATCTTAAATAAGTTTTACATTTAATATAGAACAATATAGCCCTTTACAGTATGTAAATTAAACGAATAGTTTCGGAGATATTACAGGTTTAAAATATAGGGACATCGCGGTTGCGGCGGCGGTACCGGCTGGCCGCGGTGCGTGCGCGACGAAGCACGCTTCTTTTTCATAGGACTGTAATTTACAGCGATCGCACGCATTTATCGGAGCTCCCTAGCGAGGAAAATAACAAACTTAATAAAAAACGTGCTTTTCAGCGCGACATTTTTTTATCTAAATTGTATTTACGATCGTAATTTAATAATCCACACTAACATTATAAAGTTTGTATGCGAAAGTAACTGTCTGTTTGTCTGTTACCTTTTCACGCCTTATCCACCCAACCGATTTTGCTAAAATTTGGTATGTAGATAGTTAGCATTCATGAGAAGGACATAAGCATATTATTTTTTGGAAATTCAACCCCTACATGGGTTAAAAGGGGTGGCAAAGTATGTATGAGAAAAATATTTTTATTCCATATTTTTGCATGAAACTTTGAATTAATGCTTTTTAGTATAAATGATGAACACGTATTTCAGGATTTTTCGAAATTCACCCCCATTGAGGGTTAAAGGGGGGTATCTAAGTTTGTATGGGAAATTTATTTCTATTGAAATATTTTGCGTGACACTGAAATAAAGCTCTGCAATACAAATTATGAGATACATATCTAAGCGTTTTTTGAAAATCAACCCCTATGAGGGTGAACGGGGGTGGCACAATTTGCGTAGGAAAAATATTTAACAGTAATTTTTACCATAAGTCAAGTATTTTAAGTTACAATGAACTATCAGTTTATCATTAACGAAAAACACACAAAGAGTAAACTAAACTGTCTGTTATGCTTTCACGCTTAAACCAGTAAACCTTTTTGCGTAAAGTAAAAAACACCTTTAAAAGTAAACAGTAATTTTTCTTTTGTTGCCCGGACCGGAAATAGAACCCAAGATCTCAAGAAGTAATTCCGAAGATGGACGGTTAGACCTCAGAGACGATACGTATATTTCTAAAATTTCAAAAAAAAATATCTGTTACAGGTTTCCATAACTTGCTATACCTACACTTTAATTAAACAGGATTTGCCGAAGTGCAGATAAAACTGTAAACACAATAACGTATTCCTACTATTTATCTGAGGTGAAATTAGAAAAGAGAAAGTGTATGTTCAGTTTTGACGGCAAAATTGATGAATTCATTTTAATATTTACAAAAAAACAGATGAAACTTTGGATAGCGATATAGGCTACATTTTATCTTAAAATTTTAATGAGCAGTGTTGGAGAGCTAAATATCAAATTAGTAGACTACGCGGGCGAAGCCGCGGGTAACAGCTAGTGATATATAAAGCTAAAACTTCAAGAAACCGACTCCAATTAGTTAATTACCATGGCCACGTCGCGGGTTGAAATTTCGTTTTTTCGAAAAATAGCGAATGATTCCGAAATAGTCCCACATACATTTTATCAACTTCCTACGAGTATCTACTAGTAGTTTTGAGTTCTATTTATTAATTCTTTAATTTTCGACTATGTACGACATCATTATTACATCACTAGGTCATCTATATTATATTAATACGTAATGCCAAAACTGGACCCCCTTTTTACGAAAATTGCGTGGACGCAGGAGCATAAAATTTGGCACACTTATAGTTTATGTGTAGGAGAAGTACAGAACGCTAACATTTTAAGTAATAATGCTTATGAAGTACATTAAATCAATAAATAAAACATTATCCACACTACACACAAATATATCGATTCGACACACACAAATATATTGATGATAACTACAAAAAATTACAGATGGCGCACCATACAGTTTGGAAACAAAGTAGTTGGTCTTAAGAAATAAAGATGGCGTTCTTATCAACAACATATTGAAATGTTTATGGTCGAATTTCGACTAACGGGTGACCACTAGTAAAATAAAATATATAAAAGCGATCTAAGCGGATTATACTGTGCGGCGATGCGCCCTGTTGCGGTTTTTGCGGTCTACCGGACATAAATATGAGCTATCCACGTGCATCACCATCCATCGTGCGCCAGCGTGAATGAAGATTGTCGTAGTTTTTTTGTAATTTTTGAAGTTAACTAAAATTTATTAATTTAGGTGCCAATTAATTGAATTTTGTTCCGTTAAAGTGCTCAAGTGAATATGTATATGAAGAATTTAGTGAATCGTGTAATTCATCTTTGCCGCCAAATCTCATTAAATGAGCCTGAGTAACGAGGCCTACGCTTTACTCAAGACCCTGACATAACTTTATATAGGTAACGACTTATGACTATGCTAAAAATAATATGAATGCGGAAGAAGTGGCAGCATGACCTAAAGGTCGTAGCCGGTAATTTAGGTGGCAATTATTTCAATTTTGTTCAGTTAAAGTGCACAAGTAAAATATTTATGAAGAAATTAGTACATATATCGTGTCTATCCTCGTTGCCGCTAATTTGAAGTGAAAACTTCTTTAGCGGCGTTCTGCACTTTTTTTGGAATGGGTAAAAACTTCTAAACTCGCGTTAGATCGTCAGATCGTAAGACGGCGAAGGGCGCATGCGCAAATAAGACGGTGCGAGATCTAAAATAAAACGTAGATTCATTGCTGTTTTTGTATTGCTTAGATATTTCCGAAGAGTATAGGATTCGCAATGGATAATACCCCGCAATATACCTACCATTACATTTTCACAAAACAAAATGATAAATACGTATAATATCAACAGACATCGCTCTATTTGTTCCATCTTGAAAATAAGCTTTATGAGTAGACGAGCAATGTTCGATATACCTACAGATAATAATAATATGACGACGCTTCTAGCCGTCACGTGGTCTTTAGTGAGTTTTTGTCAAGCCAAACGCAGGTTATTGGTAAGAAAATAATGTTCGGTTTAAAGATTCGGTTTAATTTTTTTTCTATTTGATAGTTATTTAATGTTATACTAATTAACAGCATGTATTTCATTATAATTTATTTTTTAAGTATAATTTACTATAATCCATTATAATTCGTGTGTTTTTAGCTAAATAAATAAATAAAAAGAAATTTATTTCTCAAAAAAATGTTTGTGCATAAATGATAGTACTTATAGTGATAATTAAAGCAATCCGTGAAAAAATATTCCCTAACCATTCCAAAATATCAAAAATGCACAACGTTAATATTCAAGTTTTCGCTTCTGCCGGCACTCCCGGAGTGTAACCTGCCCTTTTTTTAACAATGCACCATTATTGCCTTTGGTGTCTCTTGGAATTTTTTACCATCGGGAATCCGTTTCTTTGTTTGTTTCGTGATGGTCCTATGCCAACCCAGTCCGAATCCTTTAATGGAATTCCAGGGAAAACGGGGAAATTATTGTAGTATTGTAGTGTATTGTCAATGAGTATTGAAATCGAAATCGGCTATCTGCAGTTTTAGTGCGCTAATATGATATTATTATTATTTTTTATTGTTTGGAAGCGCGAGTTGGGCATGTCAGAAAGATCATGAAAGTAGGATAAATACGGTCGAAATGAGAGCACTGTGGTGTAAAATCTTAAAAAAAATAAAATCACAAAAATCTGTGGTGTAACGCTCGCTGACCGTATTCGTAACAGTGAGATCCGAGAAAGAGTGGGATTGAAAGAAAATGTTGGTGCTAAAATGCGAGACGGCATGCTCTGCTGGTTCGGTCATGTAAAAAGAATGACAGATGAAAGATTGACAAAGCAGATCTACAATGTGAATGTGGATGGATGTAGGTACCCGGGGAGACTAAGGCTGACATTTCACGATCAGATCAATCGGATATTATTATAGGGTGGTGTCAAGAGTCTCCGAAACCGGCGTGTTCGTATGAAAAGGGTAGTGAATGTGAAGGAAGCAAGACAGGTTTGTCAGGATCGTGAGGTCTGGCACTCGATACTCTCTGCCTACCCCGTAAGGGACTTGAAGATATATATGTATGTATGTATTATTTTTTTTTTGTTTTGTAATGAGAGTATCCTCCACAGATGTTTTAACTCATAGCTTTTGTAGTTTAGAAATTATAATCATCATACTCATTGTAAACCGTATCCCGGATATAGCAGATAGAGGCAATACCGTCCATTAATAATAATAATAATAAATTAAATAAATATCCGTGGACAAATCACACAAATTGAATCTAACCCCAAAGCGT
>NJDD01005151.1:50747-61084 GCA_002245505.1 Calephelis nemesis | reverse complement strand
TGTATTGATGTAAATGGACGCTATTTTGAAAAGTTATAATAAAACTAATAACTTGCTAGAATGCTTAGTTTTTGATTTTCTAAGAACTTTCAGTTTCACCCTCGTATCTACAAGTTTAGTGTCATAAAAAAAATTTAAAACTCTGCGCGGGTTGGACATCTCCGTTCTTAGTTTTGCTATTATAATTTTCAATTACTGAAAATGTTTATTGTTTAACGTTCCTTTACCAAACAGTTCACCAAACTGACGTTCGACAAAACAATAAAAATTGTCTAGTCCTTATGGGCCACTTGCACGTTCCTGAGTTAGCGTCTAACTAGGGTTAAAGCACCTTAAATTTGACAGTTTAACTCAATATTAACTGTAACCCGGGAATGTGCAAGTGGCCCTTAGTCAAACAGTACGGTATAACAATTAGGTAGATACTTTTTCTTACAATTTTTTGTACACAGCTCTATTAAGATTTAAAAGAGCGACCATGTACTACTTGATGGTTACCTTTTGGCCCGTGTTGGTCTGGGCTCCTTTGCAGAATAGACCATCTGCCTTTCTTCACAGGCAGCTCGTAAAAGGCGAGCATAGGCTTATCATCACTAACACCGTGACATCTGACTAGGTGGTAGAGTTTCGCAGCGACTCGCCCGGATTGGTACCACCGCCTTACCTGTTCCTGCCGCCATAACGTCACGACGTATTCCGGTTCGGAGGTAAGGTAGCCGGTAAACTTACTTTTGCTCGAGGCCTAACATCCTGACCTCATGTTGGCAACGCACTATTACCGTCTTCGTCACTCTTACCATCAGGAAATCCGTCTGCTTGTTTGCCTTCCTATAATATATATATAAAAAAACCTTATTTTTGATTAACAGACATTTTTCACAAATAGCAATCAGAAAGAAAGTACCTACCTAGTTACATTGTCAGATCTTTCAAGTGTGTAAAAACCCGTATCCGCGAGTCAAAATGACTAAGAAAGGTTATCATTTAGGTGTTGGTACTTACGATGATTAAGTTAATTTAAAGTGATTTAAACAATTAATGTTTCCTGTATTTTAAATACTTAATTTATCAGCTTGAAGAGGGTTCAGAACTACTGTTTAAATTATGTGTTACACTTTTTACACTTTATACTTTTATTTGTGAATTGGCTGACCTAATCTAAATTTAAGCGAAATGATGAATTATTATGTGTAATAACGACTATAAATGTGTATCTTTAAAATACATTCGGATTTCCGAAGCTTGACGAATATAACCGAAGCGCATAATTTAAATAGTTCCCCGTGTTGGTCCGGGCTCCTTTGCAGAATAGACCATCTGCCTTTCTTGCCAGGCAGCTCGTAAAAGGCGAGCGAAGGCTTATCGTCGCTAATACCGTGACATCTGACTAGGTGGTAGACTTTCGCAGCGACTCGCCCGGATTGGTACCACCGCCTTACCTATTCCAGCCGCCATAACGTCATGACGTGTTCCGGTTCGGAGGGTAAGGTAGCCGGTAAACTTACTTTTGCTCGAGGCCTAACATCCTGACCTCAGGTTGGCAACGCATCATTAACATCTTTGGTGTCTCTAGGCGGCGTGAATTTCTTACCATCAGGAAATCCGCCTGCTTGTTTGCCTTCCTATAACATAAAAAAAAATGCATGCTTCAGGCCAACTCTCTTTTACAGTAGGCAGAGAGTATTGAATACGAAATCTTAGAACCCTTGTTGACCTTTCTGGCTTCTTCCACATTCATTATCCTTTTGGTCTAAAAAACACGCTTTTTTTATGATATTGGAAGGCAAACAAGCGGACGGATTTCCTGGTGGTAAGAAATTTAAGTTACTAATTACAGTGTAGACATTGTGACTACGAGTAAGTATTTTTTTGCACAATTATGTATTAAAAATAACTAAGATTTTATGTTCATTCATGATTAAAATAATTCGGAGTTTGTTCAGATAAAAAATCTATTAATGCTAGTGTTCCACAATTAGACTTGCTAACTTCATAGTACAAAGCGGAACACAAGGGTTCCAAGTGCAGGACAAGAATTTAGAAAGCTGGATCATACTAATTTTGTGTAGAATAAAAAAAATACATAGATACATATTATAGTGTATTTTACACCCTACTGTGACAACTACAATTTAAATGAGCAATTGTTTCCTGAAATTTAGCACTTTTATAGATTCTTTAAATTGTAAGCACGCAACAGTACCTACCTATGTGTATGCGTACACAATTTTGAAAAACGGGATATTTCTAGTCCCTAGGTCTGCTGCATAATATCATTACAGATTTCGAAGAAATTTCAAATTTTATGACACCATATTTGTTTATCAGATGATAGATATCCTTCTCAGTCCAAAGTGATGACCTGTTATCCCAAAACGTATGGCACTAGGTGATTATCATTGTCTTTTCATTTCCACAAATTATGTACAACTAGCAGTTTTATGCTATTTTGATGAAACAAAGCCTATGTTACTCAGGGATAATATAGCATTCTAAAGGTGAAAGAATTTTTAAAATCGGCCCAGTAGTTTCGGAGTTTATTCATTTCAAACAAACAAACTAAAAATCAAACCTTTCCTTTTTATAATAATAGTATATATATAATGAATTTTGTGTGAGATTTTTATCCTGATATAATAAACTAATTCATATCTACGTTCAGGGTAACTTTCAAAAGACTGGCCAATATAAGGAAGCTGAGCTAATTACAATTCAGCAAAGATATTTTGAAATGGACTATCATTTAAAAATATCATTGTTTAATATTTATATTTAAAAATATTAATTAAAAATAGTCCCCAAAAACACTTGACATGTTGTCACGCTATGTCAAACCTAGTGCGAGTAATGACATCATCAGACTGCGCGTATGAGTTCAGTGGGCAGAAATGCTTTCTTGCTACAGAAATGCTTTTTTAATGCTTTCTTTGCGTTTTTATCATGTAATCACCTTGTATTTTGCGACGGATAGCAATTGTGATTTGTAATTTTTTAAATTTTAATTAATTCGTAGATCTAAAGTGTTATCGATTCCGAAGCGTCTCTCATAAATTGGCTGGTCCTTTAAATGTCACCCTGTGTATATAAAAGAAAATTGTGCTGTCTGTTCATAATTATTCAAGTACCGCTGAACAGATTTGACTGAAAATTGATAAGGAGGTACTCGTATCTTAGAACCAGGAGACGGACATAGGATACTTTTTATCCCGTTCGTCTGGAAGGAAACTAGGAAAAGCAACCCTTAATTTTTCTTATACAAACTGAACGGGTCGTACGTAGTTCGCCTGAATAGCTACATAGTATACTAATGCTTTAATATACCAAATACCATTTTTGTGGTAAATGTCGCGGTTATTTTTACTCGATATTTACAAATTGCCAGTTGCACGTGCAAGGCTTATGTTACGTCAAGTTTATTTTATTACTCTTCGCGCCCAGGTGTCTCACAGCAATCTTATTTACATATTCATAAATAATATTGATGAATATATTATTATTGTGTTATTCATAGGTACTTTTTTATATAACATTCATAATTCAAAGATAAGAGAACTTTGATGTATAATGAAATCATTAAGATTAAGCTATTAAGTCTTGTAGTTAAGCATTGACCATTGTAGTCTACTTTGTTATAGTTGAGTCCATGTTTTGATATACGTAGGTCACACTGTAAGTTTAGCGTAACTTAAAAAAACAACATGTTATGACCAAAATATTATGTTTATTGCTTTTCAAAATAATCTCCTTTACATTTTAAACATTTTTTCATGCGATCGAACCATTTTTTAAAACAGGAGCACCACAGATCTGAAGGCATGATTTCTACGTGCTGATTGAACGTTATCACTGTCTCTTTGGAGTTGGTAAAAATAAAACCTCTTATCAAATCTTTGATTTTGGGTAAAATACAGAAATCACAGGACGCTAGGTCGGGGCTATGGGCAGGATGAGTGACGAGATGTACTTTTTCGGAAGCTAAAAATGATTTTGTTTTGTTAGCCGTGTTTTAAGAAGCGTTATCATGGTGTAGGAGAATGCGGCTTTTGGGTCGTCATTCGCGATCTTTTTCTAACACCCTGGGTAAACAGATGGTAGAATACCACTCGGCGTTAACACTCTTTTGATCTTCAAGTGGAATTGTACAGACGGGATCCGTAGCTGAGAAAAAAAAACGTGATCATTTTTGTCCCAATGTTTCTCGCCTCTTTTCACTTTTCAATCACTTTTGGGCCTGATCTCATTTTCAAACACCCATTTACAAGATGGCTGTTTTTTTTTCATTAAAATGTTCATGATTGTACTTCAATAGCATCTGTGAGCACCATTCTACGCTTCTGCTCCGCTGTCAGTTCATGAGGGATTCAACGACAACAAAGTTTCAGAACTTTCAATTCTTCGTGTAAATTTTTTTGAATTTGGCTCATACCAATCCCCAATAGTTCTTGAATTGTCTCATAGGTAATCCGAGGGTTTTCTTTAATGACCCGCGTAACAGTAGCCACATTATTTTCGTTGACGGCAGTTGAAAGACGCTCTTTACGAAATTCGTCATGTAAAGAAACTCGACCTCTCTCAAATTCAGCTAACCATCGCATCACGGTGCTCAAACGAGGTGCTTCAGGTGCTTCTCTCCTAAAAGCATTATGAAGACGAGCGGCATAGTCTTGCGGAGTAATAAAACTTTTAAAATCTTAAAAAATCATCGCTCTAAAATGTTATCGAATTTATTCCATTTTCGTTGAGTACGTAGAACTTTGTTGTGTGATAAAAAAAAAAAAAACATTTGACAAATTATTTCCAGCCAATTGTTTTTTTTATTACTAAGAAGGTTGCAACGTTTTAAAAATATAACATTCGAAATTCAAAAATTAGGTTGTGTGTCCCATGTACCGACAACCGATTTCAAATTTGTATTGTGGGTCTTAGTCAACAATTCTAATACATAGAAATACTTAAATATCTACTAGGGCAAATTTAATAAACACCCAGACCTGGAAATGCAGACATCTAAACGTTCATCAGATAAATTCCTGACCCCGTCGGGAATCGAATAAGTGCCTCGCGGTTGGTCGGTTAAATATGACTTAAATTCTTGATCCAATTTATATGAGACCGTTATCTGGATGAGACGTTTGAATCATGACCTACCTTAAGAAAAAAACATACATTTGAGTTGAAGCCTCCTCTTTCTTTACACTCCGTTAAATATGGTAAATGATTTACTAGGTGGTAGAGTTTCGCAACGACTTGACCGGATTGGTACCACCGCCTTACCTATTCCTGCCGCCAAAATGTCGGAGGGTAAGGTAGCCGGCAAACTTACTTTTGCTCGAGGCCGAAGATCCCGGCCTCAGGTTGGCAACGCGTCATTACCACATTTGGTGTCTCTAGGCGGCGTGAATTTCTTACCATCAAGAAATCCGTCTGCTTGTTTGATTTGCTTGTTCCATTATCATAAAAAAAACATTACAGATACATAAGTGAATATATTGACCTATCAGGAGGTCTTAGTTTCGGGCAAATATTTTTTATTTATAGTAAATGAACTTTCCAGGTTGTATGAGAATGTATGTCCATTATTTTCAGAACATCACTTGGGTGCTCTTCGACATGGGCACGGCAGACACGTCTGGTTCGACGTGACCAGCGGACCTGGCGATGCCTCCTCGCTCCTGACTACTGAACTGCGTCTTCATCAGGCTGCGTCACATACTGAGGATCCCACTTCTCTGTATACAGTTGTCGCCCATCGGGTTCTCAGTGTGGATAACTTGGGGTGAGTATTTGGAATGTTTCATTCAAGATGTGATATGTGTGCGCGTAGACAGTAGTATAAAACTATCACCAGATCGGAACCACATCCGAAACTCGGCGAGCTTGTCTTTTTAAAATTAACATCAATTTAAAACGAATGTTACAAAATCAGGTTCTTGGTATTTTTAATCAAGTGATAATCACGTATGGTTTGATGGTACTAAAGTATCCCATAATCTGTCTATTCATACCAATGTTCTTTACACGCTCAAAATCTCAAAGTAAGGTATAAAGGTGGTGCCTGTAGTCTTCGACAGTTCTTAGGGCAGGCGAAGTATATCTAGTCCTATTAAAGGTTTTGGTCAGTCTTACATAACTTGGACATAATTGTGTCGAAGTATGAGAAAAATGCGCCCATACTAATGTTTTCTACAGCGAACAGTTCAATGTTGGATGAACATCCGTACAGTCGTTAAATGACCGTCATTTTCACCGTGTTGATCCGGGTCCACTGAGTAGAATAGATTATCTGCCTCTCTGCCAGGCAGCTCGTAAGAGGCATTTTATTCATTGGTTAAAATTTAGGTCATCCTCATTACTAACAAGATCACTAGTAGTAAAATGCTGTGCAGCAATTTGCCCATTTAGGGATCCACCGCCTTCCCTATTCCTGTCACCATAACGACTCTGTCACGTTCCGGAAGCTATGGTAGCTGGTAGACTTTACACAATAGGTCTAACATCCCGGGCCCGAATAGTCTATGGTGTCTATAGGCCAGGTTGTCTCGTAGGTACCATCAGGAATACGGTGTGCATCCTCACTGACCACTCACAAAAAACCGCAATCTCGATACATGTGGAAGTGTGGACTCAAAAGTATATTAGGGTTGTGGGTATGTCCATCTTGCCCAGAACTGTAGATCCGCGCTTGTCCTAGGGCAAGTGACTTCTAGAGGCGAGGTATTAATATTGAACTAGGTACCGGGATTAGGTTTTCAGGAGATTAAATATCTTCTCATATTATGAGTTGATGAAGAAGATATTTCAAAATTGATTTGAAATTAGGTAGTTTTATGTATAATGGTAATGTGCAATTTACGCTTATTTTACGTACAAAAGGTTTGCTGAATTTGCATTACATTATATTACTCATTATTTCAGTGGCCTTCAAATGGAAGAGGTAGCAGCAGTTAACACTAGCGCAGGATCCGAGGGATGGCTAGAGCTGAACGTGACCAGCGCATTAGCATCATGGCTCGGCTCCCCGGCCGATAATCGTGGATTCTTCATCACTTTACACCCACACACACAACCGGGTAAGTGTACACATATTTAACTTGGTGGATGTGAGAATTTATCATACAAAAGCTACCTTGATATTTCAGTCATTTTCGGCTTGACGCAAAGGCATGCGGTTTTCATTTTTGCGGTCATAATAATATATATCTTCTTCTTCTTTTATAAATATGGCTTTCAATCGTTTTTCATGACTTACTTTGACAATGTCAAGTTAGTTAATTCTTATACAATTATGTCATTAGTCACTATGTACAAGGTCTTGAGTAAAGCGGTGGCTTTGTTACTTAAGCTCATCTAGTGAGATTTGACGGCAGCGAGGAATGAGACGATACATCAATTTCTTCGTGATTATTTCACTTGTGCACTTTCACTTTCTCCGACTTACTCCAAATATAACTATGAAAGTACATTTTTCTCATTTTTAAAAAACAAGCAAAATGATATCCAGTGATCACTATATATAGCTTGAATCTTTTTGTTTTTCAGAGCGCCATGTAAAACCAGAAGAAATAGGACTTCAAGAAACCCACGGTCCCAATTCTGATGGGAAGCAGCCATTCTTAGTGGCATTCTTTAAAAATGGCCCAAAGCTAGGAAGTTCAGACACGGGCACGAGGAAGAAACGAGAGGCGCGACGGTGGCGATCGCATGGCTATTCCGATAATTACCTACGAAACCCTTTAACTGGTGAGTAGGTACATTTATACTTATAACAAAACTGAAGAAGAGTAATTTCTGTTTTGAAGATAGATACTGTAAAAAAACGACGGATATTGTAGTTTAATAAAAACATTAAATATTTAAAATTTTATGTGATAGGTAATTTATATAGTGAACCAGGGGAGCCCTGCTAGGAAAGTGAATTCAAGAATAAAATTGATAGTTAAAATTGTAATAAAAAAAACAGGAGCACTTCGGGAGTACCGGCAGAAGTGAAAACTTGAATATTAATGTTGTGTATTTTTGATATTTTGGAATGGTTAGGGAAAAATTTTGCACGAATTGTTTTAATTATCAGTATGAAAGTACCTACCTACTATCATTTATGTGGTAGAATACAATATTCAATGACTGCGCTGTCGTAAACAAACATGACAACACGAACATTCGCTCAAGCGCCCTGCGCCGTCTTATTCGCGCAAGCGCTCTGCGCCGTCCTACGAATTTTCGTCTTCCGAAATTTCAGGTCACGTGTTCTGACGCGAGTTTAGAAGTTTTTAGTTTTTACCCGTTCCAAAAAAGTGCGCAACGCCGCAAAAAAGTTTTCACTTTAAAAATAATGCAGGAGACTAAAAAGGGTAGCAAAACACATTTCTTGCATGTCACAGTGCATACCTACCCCAATGGGGTATGTGGTCTGTATTGCATATGTTGCTGTTTCGAACGTAAAGGTCTTAAATACCCTTATAGTTATAACAACAATGAAGGGATTATTTAATTTTTTAGCTAATTAAAAAAATCCGCGATGATATACATGTTGTGTCTATCATTTAAAGGTAACTTTACCAGTTTCACCTTTAAAAAAATGTAATTCATAATGTGGTAATGGTAAGGCGGTTTTAACACATACATCATTAACCTTTTAACGAAAACTGCGGGGACGCAGGAGCATAAAATTTGGCACACTTATAGTTTATGTGTAGGAGAAGTACAGAACGCTAATATTTTTCAATAATAATGATTATTAAATAACATTAAATCAATAAATAAAACATTATCCACACTACCATGCATTTGACACACACAAACAAATATAATGATGATAACGATAAAAGATCACAGATGGCGTACTAAAAGGTTTGAACACAAAGTAGTTGGTCTTAAAAAATTAAGATGGCGTTCTTATTAACAAGATATTAAAATTGAGTATGGCCGAATTTCGACCAATGGGCGACCACTAGTAAAATTAAATACAACAATCATTTTAACTATTTCATGTACAATATGCTTGCCCTTTATATTAAACTATTTTATTAAATAACTTAAAAGCAAAATTAAAATTGACCGGGCGAAAAATGGACAGAAAACGTGAAAGTATCAAGAGGTGCTCTGGGCGGGCCTCTCCGTCCACAATCTCACTTGCTTTTTTCACTGCAACTTTCAACAACTTTCTAGGTCTTTAAGCGCGTGTTTTTATGACTGGAATCGGCACATGTACATTTTCATTCTTGTTAATGTAACTACGGCACTTATCACAGATTTTTTTTATATTTTTCAGACACCTCACACTGGACGTCGAGGAGTTGTGAAATACAAACTTTGTATGTGAGCTTCAAAGACTTGGAGTGGCAGGTAGGTTCTTACCTTTTCTTAACTTGTTTAAAATAGTTACTTCACTATTCTCGTACTGAGTGGGATTGAAAGAAAGTGTTGGTGTTAAAATGCGAAAGGGCATGGTCCGCTGGTTCGGTCATGTAGAAAGAATACATATGAAAGATTGACAAAGCAGATACACAATGCGAATGTGGATGGATGTAGGTACCCGGAGAGACCAAGGTTGACATTCCACGATCAGATCAATCGGATATTATCCGAGGGTGGTGTCAAGATTCTCCGAAACGGGCGTGTTTGTATGAAAAAAGTTATGAAAGTGAGGGAAGTTAGACAGGTTTGTCAGGATCGTGAGGTCTGGCACTCGATATTCTCTGCCTACCCTGTAAGGGACTTGGCGTGAAGATATGTATGTATGTATGTTGATAGGCAAAAAAAAGATGTGGTGTCGTGGAACACTATGTAGGAACGAAGTTTCCCGTGGTAATAGAGAGAGAAGGGATAAGAGAACAAAAAGAAAAAGAAAGAGAATCGAGTGTCAGACCTCACGATCCTGACACTCCTGTCTGGCTTCCTTCACATTTATTATCCTTTTCATACAAACATGCTGACTCTTTCGGAGACTCTTGGTTTGCCAGCCAAAATAACAATAAAGTAAATCTTTAAGGAGATTTGTGACAGAAATAAAGACCAAAGATTTTGCAGTTGGCAGTATATCTAACACGGACCTACAGAAACATTTCTTTCTAAAAAAATGATTAACGAGGCTAAAGAAGTACCTAAAAAATACCTTGTAGGTACATATTGATAGCAATGGAAGTAATTATTCAATTCTTTTATTTCAGGATTGGATCATAGCTCCTGACGGTTATGGAGCGTTCTACTGCAGTGGGGAGTGCAACTTTCCCTTGAACGCACATAAGAACGCCACCAATCATGCCATCGTGCAGACATTGGTGCATCTGTTAAACCCTACTCAGGTACGGATTCTCGGATGTTTACACAAACACACA
>NJDD01005151.1:32376-50603 GCA_002245505.1 Calephelis nemesis | reverse complement strand
ATCATGGCGATCCTGTATTCCGAGTATTCTACTGCAATAGAAATCTAGTTTTCTTTAAAAAACACCACAGATCACACTGTCATACAGATTTTATACCACGGTAATATACTAGACATTAGGCTAACTCGGCTCTATTTTTGGATTAAATACCTACAGCCGAGCAGGGCGTCAACACACGATAGGGCTGCGTGGCTTCAGTGCTGTAACTGTATGTGCCTGTTTGAATTTCTCTATAATTTTTAGATCGTAAAAATTGAATTTTTTAATCAGTAAAATCGTTAAATAAATAGTACAATAAAAGTGCATATGGTGTTTTTGATTAACAAATTTCATAAAAATCCACCCTTATCTGCTCAAGCGGAGATTAAAAACATCACAACATAGCATCTAATTGTAATATTTAGTAAATAATTGGACTTATTAAACCAAAATAACATGCACAAGTCGCACGCTTACCTGTTGGTTGCAAAATAAAAAAAAACGCTTTTACCATAGATCGTTTGTCACTACGGCGCAACTACTTTACCGTGAATTTATTGTAATGGGGAATGCAGTTTTTTATTACATGTACCCACTCAAAAACGCCAAAACCTGGCCATTGTAAAGTCCATATTATACTGTTTTTTCATTGACACATTTGTATTATTGAAATAATATTGGTTTTCCACACTTAATTTTCTAAATCTTTCTTTTCTTGTCTGCTTGTCTGTTACTGTTTGCATTATATAATGTTACTGCCGCGTTCATGGCTTAACCGCTGGATCGATTTTCATGAAATTTAACATACATAATATTTATGGTTTATTCGGATCAAACCCAAAGCAAATCTTTTTTCAAAAATCAACCCCCAAAGGGTTGAGAAAGGGATATGACAGAATGTATGAAAAACTTTTCAATCAACAGCTAGTTATTGAAACAATATTAGGTTCTATACTTCTTATCATTGGTTCTTGGAAGAATTGTATTTTAAACACTATTTATCAATATCACCAGAGTTGGGTGTAATCAACTACTTTTGTAATCTGATAAATAATCTGATTCAAAGAAATCACGACTGCATCTATCATAATTACTTTTAATCCGGATTACTTTCAATCATGATTACATTTGTAATCGTCAGTTACCTGATTAAATGCAAAGGTTTGATTAAACTTTTAATGATTTTTCATAATAAATGCGGTTCGATACTTAATCAGTCAATCGTATGACGTATGTCTGCGATTTTCTAAAAATCTGCTGAAAGAATTTCGATGGCATGATTTATTTTATACTCTTTCATTAATAAAATCCTTAATCAAATTAAAAAAAATAATCGTATGTCTTATGCAACTATAACCAATTACCCAAAATCCCATAGATTTTCGGAAAAGATGTTCGAAAAGATGTTACTTTTAAAGTCTAATTTAAGCTCCAAATATCACACAAACAAATATTTTTTGATGACTTTATTTAATTTAATACTTATGAAAAAATGTAATAATGAGACTAAAAAATAAGTGTTATTATGTACTGATATAATTAATAATTATTTTATTTTTCGATTTTCTAAATGCTTATGTTATGCTTATAAATATGCTTTATCAAAAGAGTAATCAAAAAAGTAACCGAAATTACGATTGCAAACTAATTGTCATTAACTACCGATACGATTACGCTCTTGATTTAACAAGATTAACAACTTAGTCTTATTCGCGGTGAGATAAAAAAAGAAAAAAGTATCTTCACGCCCTTATCCCCGAAGAGGTAGGCAGAGGCATAACCAGGGCACCCACGACTAGCCGAAGACACAAAGTCCCACAATGTGATAAGTGGCAAGCCTATCGCCAACCGGGCATTTTTCAACTCCCGACCAACATTTTTTTTAATTAGAAAATTGGAAAAATCCAATTTTCTTTTTGTTGGCCGACCCGGGATTCGAACCCGGAACCTCATGCAGTCAAGTCCAACACCCGGACCGCTAAACCACAGAGGCGATAAGACGCTCTTGATTTGTTTCCGTAATCTGTAATCATGATTGAAGATTAAACTATGTAATCGCAATCCTTAATCATTAATCTGATAACATTTTTTGCCCAACTTTGAATATCACTAATTTGTACTTTCTACAATATACTACAAATACAAGTGATATTGATAAATAGTGTCCCAAATTTTCCTCGTGTTGGTCCGGGCTCCTTTGCAGAATAGACCATCTGCTTTCCTACCAGGCAGCTCGTAAAAGGCGAGCACAGGCTTACAGTCACTAACATCGTGACTTCTTACTAGGTGGTAGAGTTTGGCAGCGACTCGCTCGGATTGGTATCACCGCCTTACCTATTCCTTCCGCCATAACGTCCAATGCTTGCCGTTGACGTGTAACGGTTCGAAGGGTAAATGAGTCGGACAACTTACTTTTGCTCGAGGCCTAACATCCTGGCCTCAGGTTGGCAATGCACCATTACCACCTTAGGTGTCTCTAGGTAGCGTGAATTTCTTACCATCAGGAAATCCGTCTGCTTGTTTGCCTTCCATTATCATAAAAAAATGCTTAAAGGCGAAACGCTAAGGCCATATCCCAGTCTGCCAATTTGGTAACTTCTAACAATAAAAAGTCCTAAAGAAAAACTTAATTTGCAGGTCCCGAAACCATCATGTGCCCCAATCAAGCTGTCCCCGATATCCGTCCTCTATTATACGGATGACTCCAACGTCATCCTCAGAAAATACAAGAACATGGTGGTCAAGAGTTGCGGCTGTCATTGACCGAGCCAATCGTCACAATACTAGTCTTTATTTTAAGTTATTTTAAATATCACGTAAATATAGTTTTTAAATAGGTACTTATGACAATAATATGGATTATGCCACTATAATAAGTAATGGAAGTTTTAAGGTAGACTTTAACGTCAGAAAATCCACGAAAGGTATGTTTTTAATTAATGTGTTATGGAGTTGAGGAAAGGGATAGGTGTATGTATTGGTCAGATAACTGTAGTTTTAAATATTTTGTACAGGTTTTAGAAGAAATATTTAAAAAGAAAATGGTAACGCAGGACTAGAATAGGCTTATTAGCATATCGCTCCCACCACTATAACTTACTGAAACTTACTGAGAATAACTAAAACTTACTGTCAATTATTGAAACTTACTGTGAATTACTGAAATTTACTGTGAATTACTGAAACTTACTATGAATTACTGAAACGTACTGTAAATTACTGAAACTTACTATAAACTACTGTAATCTTTACTTTCCTCTATAACTTTAACCTATGAGGATAATAAGTTTTTGCACTTCTATTAAAACTAATTCATAAGTTGCACCAGTTGGCAATTTACGTCGTGCCCGATGGTAGTTCAGGTCGTGCCATAGGTTTCCGCTTTTTAAGGCCCAGATTTGCACTAACATGGAGTACTGGTTTCATTTATGGGCAAAACCTTCAGGAATTCAGGGACTTGCCACTACGATCTTTGGGGACTTCGATTACTCGCGCCATTTTCAGCCGCCTTAGTCTTAGAAGACATATAAATGCTCTAAGTGTCTACAGGCTCTACCATGGAGAGAGTTCTTAGGAGCTCTTTAACTTGATACCTACCGCTTCCTTTCACTACCATATTACTTGAAAGAGTCAAAGGTACCATAAACACCACAATACTGTAAGTAGTGATAAAATAGTTTAGAAAAATGATCACAGTATAGTTTTATAATCTTTTTGAAACGATTTTTAAAATTAGCAGCTCATTATTTGTTAAAATCTTGATCAAAAATAGCGAAAAAATGCCAGAGTTCTTTTTTTGGTAGTATATAGTTATTATTATTAACTCTTTATTGTACACAACTGATATTACAAAAAAATACTTAAAAGTAAAAAAAAACAAAGTGCAAAAGGCTCTAACAAAAGAAATTTCTTCCAGCCAACCCGTAAAAGGAAAGTAATAAATGAAATAAATAGACTTGGTGTACAGATGAATAAACTACTAAATATATATTATTTAATGAACTAATACACATATAATTAAAAAAAATAACAAAACAAATAAACAAAATTAAACTAAACATAAACCTAAAGTAAAATTATATGAACAAATTGAGAGTCTAAGCTAATGCAAAGAAATGCTCTTTTAGATGTTTCTTGAAAGAATCAAGAGTTTCGCAGCCACGAATTACATAAGGTAAGGAGTTCCACAACTTTACAGCATGGACTGTGAATGAATGGGAATATGCAGCAGAATGACTAGAAGGGTATCGCAGTTATGTGTATATGTTTTTATCATGTCGTACCATCACAAAGCTATGATTCTTCTGCATGCCTTAAAACATAGGCCATAATATTATACTTTTGGTGTCTCTAGGCGGCGTGAATTTCTTGCCATCAGGAAATCCGTCTGCTTGTATGCCTTCCAATATTATAAAAAAAATACTGGGTTCTAGAATTAAGTTTACAAGTATGTTATTTAGTTTTAACCTTATAGTTCTGATTAAGGTTTCTTTATTTAGTTTATAATAAGAATAATAACTAATGTCAAGTAGTTTTCTGGACGTGCCTTTAAATGAAGAAATCGTCTCAATTATGTATAAATGCCTAATGTAAAATAACAATATGCAATACCGAATGTATTTAAATTGTTAAGGTTGAGATCTAATTTTTTTTTTATGCGGCCAGACTTTGGCGTTTAGTGTATATTGTGCTACTATTTAAATTATGCACTTCACAAACTTTTTACACTTTTACTCTTTTTACACTTTATACCTACTTTTATTTTTAAATTGGCTGACTTAATCTAAATCTCTATACAGATCTTTAAAATACATTCGGATTTCCGAAGTTTGGCGAATATAACCGAAGCGCATAATTTAAATAGTAAATAGTACTACTGTACCTACTTGTTACTTAGGATTTCAAAGAAATTTAAATAATTACGGCTTTGTTAGGCGTCAGTTAATAATAAACAAAAGTTCAGTTAAAAAAATAATCAACATTACATTGGTCATGAAGTATGTACAGTCCGTATCAAAAAGGAGAAATTATATCGAAACAATTTTTTTTCTATATATGGCAACTCTAATAAAGCAAAATATATTTGTAAAATTCCTGGCTTTGTAGATGATTCTGTAGCTCTGTCTATTAATCCTACATGTAGTGCCAACATTCGTTGAAAAACGCAGGTTTTTTATTTAAATAAGAAAGATCAGTCTGTTCATGGATGTTGGGTTTGCTATGTAGGTTGTTCTACATTTATAACAATTGCATGTAGAACAACCGAACTGTTTATCTGGTGTGTAACTTCACTTTTCCTAACAACAAAATGAAATGACACAACAGATCAAGGAGCGCATAAGTTTTATTTGAAAGGGGGTTAACGTTAAGGAAATAAAAAAAATATGAGATTAAAAGTGAAGGTAAGCTGTAAAAAAGGAATGGTTAGTTCGGGTCAAAGGAATTATTGAAATACAGTTGGAGCCAAAGGCAAAGAATCACAAGATGTTTGGTCTATCTGTAGCAGTGGTCGTAAGTCAAAATGATGTCAATGAAATTTAATTGCCATAGAAGGAGCATTAGCTCTTGTTAAGATAATGTAATATAGCATTTTAAATATCTAGGGTAGTACAACAAAGTTTTAAATCACATGTGATTGTTCGCCGAGGAAATGCCAAAGCTGACAAACATGTGATTCGAAGCTTTGTTTTTTACTGGCCAAGGTGCGTAAAGGTCTCAGCACACATATCAACTCGGAAAGGGATCGTCAACGTATCGCCTTTCACCTCGCCGTCAACTTAACGTTTGCACGTAACCAAACAGTATCAGCTGCTCCTGTACATCAACTAGGCTACGGCTAAACGACACCGCGCTTACGGCTCGCCGAACGCGAGCCTGTTCCGAGGCGCAGCGATTACGTTACGATTGCGTTTAGTGTGCGTTGCAGTATTAAGTTTCATACTAATAATACAGAAAATCTCGAGGCGATACGGTGACGATCCGTTTCCGAGTTGATATGCATGTTGAGACCTTAATACGTACTTTATTTTTCTGCTCGACGAAGTTAGAAAATGGCAACTTCGCTTAGCGTCGTGAATCCGAAATTTCCCTTTTTGTCAACAATGGCAGCATATTTCCCTAGTGTAGTTAAATAACAAAAATGACTCAGTTTACCTTTAGCCAACAACATCAGTGTTTTGAGGTTTTTTTACCGCTCGGAGTGTGCAGTGTTGTTAAAGTGGCAGCTCCGCTTAGCGCAACCGAGGGAAAGTTGCCACTTTAAACTGGGAGAGCAGAAAAATACTTTTGAGCAGTAACAATACTTTAGTCTTTAACTTTAATTTTAGCTTACTTTTGCACAAGTTTGTGTCAATGTGTCATCCAAATGTGCCAATTAGATAAAAAATATTGAATTTGAGTTTTGTAAATGATAATGTTTATGATATAAATATTTAATTTTTATACATTAAACTTATTTTGCAAAATACAACAAACCAAAATTTTTTTAATCGGTGTCCTGTGTTTAAAATTGAATGCTGAACCAGTTACATGCTGCCACGTCATCCACGTGTATGTAATTGGTTGACTGTCAATTTTATAAGACAATATTGACGGATGTGTGAAACTATAAGGAATAGGGAAACTACCTTCTTACTCCGAAGAGTCTTAACCACAAGCTTAAGATGAAATTAAAGTCCCCCATGTTGGTCCGGGCACCAATTCCTTTGCAGAATAGACCATCTGCCTTTCTGCCAGGCAGCTCGTAAGAGGCGAGCACAGTTTTACCGTCACTAACACAGTGACATCTAACTAGGTGGTAGAGTTTGCAGCGACTCACCCGGATTGGTCCCACCGCCTTACCTATTCCTGCCGCCATAGCGTCATGACGTGTTCTGGTTCGGCGGGTAGGTAGCCGGTAAACTTACTTTTGCTCGAGGCCTAAGATCCCGGCCTCAGGTTGGCAACGCACCATTACCACCTTTGGTGTCTTTAGGCGGTGAGAATTTCTAATCATCGGGAAATCCGTCTGCTTGTTTGCCTTCCAATATCATAAAAAAAGTACAATAATTGGATGAGAAAGGGCATGCGCCGTTGGTTCGGTCATGCGGAAATAATGATAAATGGAAGATTGTCACAACAGATATACAATGCGAATGTGGATGGATGTAGGTACCTGGGAAGACCTAGAATGACATTTCATGACTTAGTTGCTCAGGAGCTATTCGAAGGCGGTGTCAAGTATCTCTGAAAATGGCGTGTTTGTTTGCATAGAGTACATACATACGTATATACATATCTTCACGCCACGGGGTAGGCAGGGGAAATCGAGTGCCAAACCTCACGATTCTGGCAGACCTGCTTGGCTTCCTCCACATTCATAACTTTTTTCGTATAAACACGTCAGTTTCGGAGACTCTTGACATCACCCTCGGATAATATCCGAGTGATCTGATCATGGAATGTCAGCCTTGGTCTCCCCGGATACCTACATCCATCCACATTCGCATTGTATATCTGCTTTGTCAATCTTTCATTTGTCATTCTTTCTACATGTCCGAACCGGCGGATCATGCTCTTTCTCATTTTAACAACAACACTTTCTTTCAATTCTATTCTTTCTCGGATCTTACGAATGCGGTCAGCGAGCGTTACACCACAGGTTTTCAGTATATCTCTCATTCCGAAAGCATTTATCTTACTTTCATGCTTTTTCTGACATACCAACTCTCACTTCCACACAAAAACGTCGGGATAAGCATAGATGATACGAAGCTAGTTTAGCACTTAGGCTATGTACAGAGTAAGTAACTTAAACAGGTTTGCAAGAACTCATGGCACTCGAAACTCTCTGTCAACTTCACAAGGGACTTGGCGTAAAGATACGTGAGCATGAGTGTATAATTGGATTTTATAAAATCCGGACCCAATCCTAATCCAATCCAGAAGTTAAAGCCTATGATATAAAAAATCCATGTCACAGATAGAGCCACGCTCCCTAATTACTGGTTGAAAACCGAGTACATAACGATATGTGTACAATGTACCTACATGTTCGAATGTAAAGGAAACCAGGCAGGTTTGTAAGGATCGTGCTAGCTCGCACTCTAATTCCTCTGCCTGCTCTGTAAGGGACTTGGCGTGAAGTTAAGTAAGTAAATAAAATGTATATGTACAAACCACCTCCTAATCTTGAGCTACTATACAAAAGAAGAAATTAAAGCATTCGTGACGGTGTAATTGGAAAATACAAGTGTGTCGCTGTCATAGTCTGGATTGTAGGTCAAGTATATGATTCTACCAACACTTTATCCTCCTGTACAGAACACGATAACGACGAGCTCTGTGGTTATTGTGACAATAATAGTAATGTATTTAGAAAGTGAAAATAGGTAGCACAAATCAGAGAGAAGTTTTCTTTCACCTAATAAATTAGCTCAGTTTCTATCACCTAGTAAATTAATATACAGTAGAACCCCGATTATCCGAATCCCGATTATCCGAACATCCGATTATCCGGACTCACGCCACGGCTCTGGTTGCTGCTTCCAATGTTCCAAACATTTCAAACCGCGGAACTAGACACATAATAAGTTTAAACGTAAATAACATTGGTACATATTAAAATGTAATTCATTATATTTGAACAACATATATAGTTGTTTTTTATATCGTTTTGTCTAAACGACGTAAGTATATATGTCAAACTCATACTCATACTTAATATAACATTTAAATGTCAAATATAGTTTGATTTAACTATGAAATCGTTTATCCGGATTTTCGATAATCCGAATTACCATTGGATTACCACTAATTGATTCGGATAATCGGGATTCTACTGTATTTGATATTTTCCATTGTTGGCGCTTGGTAAAACTTCCAAATATTCATATTTTTAAACAAAGAAACACTTGTACTGTTTGACGTATAACTTATAATTTATTATCTTATAAATAGCCTGCCGGTTTCGCTTATACAGCACCATCAGGGCTAAAACTTAAACTACTATTAGTAAAGTAAATTATTATTCTAGGGATATTTTCATAAAAAACTTACAAAAAGAAGTAACAGCTCGTCAAAACACTTTCATGTAAAATGTTGCCCAGACGAAACCATTTGGCCCTTAAAAAGCTATCAGGTGTAACGTAGAGGCAAGATTCTTATTCTACACGCTATAATTATACAAGCCCTCCGGTCTACTAATCAGCTATCTTCGTAAAATTTACACTTAAGATATCTGATCGCCTTTGTGGTCTTAATTTAACAATACTTTAGCGGTCCAGGTATTGGACTTATCTGTATGAGGTCCCGGATTCGATTCCTGAGTCGGGCAATTAAAAGGAAATTTGGTTTTTCTAATTTTTTAATAAAAAAAACGTTGCTCGTGATTGGATATGTGCACCCGGTTGGCGATAGTCGTGGGTGAAGATACTTACTTACTTACTTACATAAGATACTCAAAAACAGTAGTTCTTGTAGTAATGGAATGTCCAAGTTATATATTTTGTCTAAAGTGTAGGTTTGCGAATTTAAGGCCTTGTAGAGTTAGGGGACGTTGAGTCAAAAACTTGGCTCCTTAAGACATCTGACTACTTTTTTTAAAATGCAAAACATAAAGGTTCGTTTAGGCATTATTTTATATGAAAATAATTTTGAAATAAAATGTGTTTAAAAATCGTATTTTTATTTTTTATTTTTTTTAGCACTTGCCCTGTGCGTGGGATAAATTTCTATAAATTTTAAAGAAAGAAAAAATTTCGCCCCAGACAGGATTTGAACCTGTAACCTTTCGTCGATTTCGTCATTTACGATGCAAGAAACGAAAGTTATGTCCATTCTAAAAAATGTGAATTTCATCGGTGATGAACTCATTTGGAGGGTACTCAGAATTGTGTATCTATAGGACATAACTACCCGCGTTAACGGGTTAGAAAGGAATTAAAAATTTCGCCACGGGACTTGAATCCTCAGTAGCTCAATTGGTTAGAGCATTCGTCGGCTTGAGACGAAAGGTTACAGGTTCAAATCCTGTCTGGGGCGAAATTTTTTCTGTGTTTAAAAAGTTGATACAAATACCTATTTGTTCGAATATATTCTACAACAATATGATGTGCAAATATGTAACCAACTTAAACTATAGGTATATAGTTAAACTAGCTGATATTATTATAGATTATACAAAATAGATGTTAACCGATTCTCAGACCTACTCAATATGCTCACAAAATTTCATGAAAGTCGGTAGAGCCGTTTCGGAGAAGTACGGTAACTAACATTGTGACACGAGAATTCATTTTATATAAGATCACTAGCTATCCCGGCGAACTTCGTTCCACCCGTTCAGTTTGTATGGGAAAAAGTAAAATGTTGTTTTTCTTAGTTTTCTTGCAAGTTTTTTCCTTTTTCTTATCTTTTAAACCTTCCCTGGACTTAAACAAATAATTCAAAACCAAAATTTGCGAAATCGGTTCAGCCATTCTCGAGTTTTAACGAGACTAACGAACAGCAATTGATTTGTATATATATAGATATATGAGATTATATATTTTATATAAGATTATGTATAAGATTAATTATTTAACTTAAGTTATTTAATTATTTTGACACAAATTAGGTATACAGACTCGATAATTTTTTTACCTACCATGTAAGGGACTTGGCTTGAAGATATGTGGTTAAAAAATGTTTACAACAAGGCTATCATTTATTAATTTAAAAAGATTTTATTAAGATCAAGTTTTTCACTATCTACCATAAACTACCACTTTTGAAGAGATATCCTAACTTCTGTTTATAAGTTGTTTATGATAATACTATCTCAAAAGAAGAGGATATATAAAAATCGATTGATGTTCGTTAGTATCGCTAAAACTCAAAAACAGGTAGACCGATTTATCCAATTTTGATGTTGAATTATTTGTCATAGAAAAGATATGTTAAAATCTACCTTTCAATAATAACACAACCTAATCAAAAATGTGTAGTAACGACAAAACTTACATAAGATTTACAAAAAAGAGGCAAAAAAAAAATTGTGTGTGTACTTATGTACACGCGTTAGAAGTTATACTTCTTCGGCGTAATAAGATAAAAATCTTTAAAAAAAAATTATCTTTTGCCTTATTTTACATTTATAGACAAAATGACACTAACCATAGAAATTACTTTAACTTTGTTGGTACCTTTTTTTGAAAAACTAAAATGTTATCTATAGCTAACTTCATCATGTTGGTTTTTCGTGACGGTGTGCGCGCGCATCGTAAAAAATTACAATCATCATTTTTTCCTAACGCGCCAAAGAAGTATAACTTCAAAAATACGCATCTAAATTGGTCTATGGTAAACTTGTGATGTCACAGACAGACATACACGCACAACTTCGTCAAAATTATAACAACCTCTCTCTTGTTTTGTTTTTAAAATACGAATTAAATCTGACTTAGTAATCTCGTTAACAACAAACATACATAAAAATACATGAAACAGTCGAGTTGAGAACATCCTTTTTTAATAATTTCGGTTAATAACTTTAAAACTATATTAACAAGTTTTTCAAAATAAATAAATATCCCTGGTCAAGTCACACAAATTGAATCTCACCCCAAAGTAAGCAAATTGTATGCTTGTGTTATGGGTATAAGTCAACGATTCTAATACGTAGAAATACTTAAATAGATACCAGGATAAATTTAATAAACACCCAGACCCGGAAAATACAGACATCTAAATGTTCATCACACAAATGAGTGCCCCCGTCGGGAATCGAACCCGAGCCTCGCGGTTAGTCAATGTAGTTAAGCGTGTACGCTAGCCACTCGACCAACGAGGCGGTCAACCCACGCATGATAAGTTTTTGCCTTGCTTAACTCTATAGGAAATAAGTACCTACTTATTATTTTTTGTACCAATATCTTTATGTAAATACGACATACAAAAGGATGTAGATAAGATAAAATATCTAAACAAAGAATCATCTGTTCCGAAGTTTATTTTTTCATAATGTTTAACTTTATGATGTAAATATACATATATATTATTGTTACAAAGTAGCGTTTGTGTATTTTTAATTATTATTCTATTATTTTTTATGATAATGGAAGGCAAACATGTTCGGTGATAGACTTTTGAACTATACGTTTTACTAAAAAAAAAACACTCGTTCAACACATCCTTTACAAAATATTCATTTAAAATTAAATTCTGAATCAGTTACATGTGTATGTTATTCTATTCTTTTTTAAGATAATAGAATGCAAACAAACAGACTGGTTTCCTGATGGTAAGAAATTCACGCCGTCTAGAGACACCAGAGGTGGTAATGATGCGTTGCCAATGCGATGCCAGCCGAGTTGTTAGTCAAATGTAAGTTTACGGGCTACCTTACTTCCCGAACCGGTACACGTAAACGGCAAGCATAATTAAATTTTAAACTTCCCTTAATTTACTTCAATTTATATCAATATAAGAGTTTTTTTAGACGCACACACAAACACACAACACAACACAACACACACACAACATAATACACACTCACGTACACACATACACACACTCATACACCCAACTTTCTAGTTACTTATATTAGTCAATTTTATTTATCCATATTGGAACAACTTCAAGATGTTGCAACATGTTGTAGGTAATTGTATAATTGTTTCAAATAAATACATATTTTCAATTTCAATTGACCTTATGGCGGCAGGAATAGGTAAGGCGGTGGTTCCAATCCGGGCGAGTCGCTGCGAAACTCTACTATGTACTTAATTAATCTACTTAATTATTTACCTCTAACCGTTCACTTGACTAAGAATTACTATCACTACCAGTGCCATAACAAATTAGTTTTTTGTCCGGGCTCCTAATTTGCAAGGAAATTAGTCATTTATTTTTGTCGAATTAACAATGCCGTACAAAAATAAATGACTAAAACGGACTCTCTCTATCTCCACTTCTGAATTCTCACCTGCACTCAGTTGGATAGCTTACAGGTGACGGCATAGTGTTGAATCTTATTATTTTATGCTCTAATATCGTCCTATATATGTCACCTGGTGGTTTATATAACCCATATATTTTTGGCATGAGCCTGTAGTCTGTTTCATTGCGATACTGAGATTTTATATTTTTTTAAGATTTTACGAAAGATGGCTAATGATTCTCACGTAAATTATTGACAACGATTTTGTTAGCAAACAAAAAAAAATATGCGTTATTAAGTAAGTATACTCAAAAACGAATAATCGGATCATGACGAAATTTGAACCTTGGAACTATCTTGGACTAACTTGTAATCATGCCCTGTACTTAAAAAAGAACCATCAAAAACGGCCGAGTAATCGCTTAAAGAACATGATATAAAAATACAAACTGTCGAATTAATCACCTCCTCCTATTTGGACTCGGTTAATGTAAGAATTCGGAAGTATAGCATCTTCACGACCATATCACCGAAGGGGTAGGCGGAGGCACAACCAGGGCACTCACGACTAGCCGAAGACACGAAGTCCCACAATGTGATAGGTGGCAAGCCTATCGCCAACCGGGCACATTTCCAATCCCGAGCAACATTTTTTTTATTAGAAAATTTGAAAAACCCCAATTTTCCTTTTGTTGCCCGACCCGGGATTCGAACCCGGAACCTCGTGCAGTTAAGTCCAACAACTGAACCACTAAACCACAGAGACAATTCGGAAGTATAAATAAAGTAAACATAGCAGTGGAACTTTTACATCCAATTAGCTATTAATTATCTCGTTAATTTGCAGATGTATACTGAAGTACAGATGTTAAAGCTTCATTGTTATGTTTCAACCTGTTAAGATTGAAAATTGAATCATAATTCATAGATCTCTAGGAAACGATATAAGTTATTAAGTTTCCGGCCAACACATATATAAATAAACACCCCTTGGACAAGTTACAAATTGAATTTAATTCCAAAGTAAGCAAATTATATGCTTGTGTTATGGGTGTTAGTCAACGATAACAATATATAGATACCAGAATAAATTTAATAAACACCCAGACCCGTAAATGCAGACATCTAAATGTTCTTCACACTAATGCCTGCCCCCGTCGCAATTTGATAATTCTTTTTTCAAAATATAACAAATGGAAACGAAATGTTCCCGCATAAATCTTATCAACATCCTACGAGTTGTTTTTGAGCTACATGTTGATGAGGTCAAGATAAGTGAAAAACGCATGCAATATTAAGTACGAACAACTCAAAAACCACTTATCGGATCATGATGACACGCCTAACTACATCGAGCAATCGCGAGGCTCGGGTTCGATTCCCGGCATGCATTTGTGTGATGAACATTTAGATGTCTGCATTTCCGGGTCTGGGTGTTTATTAAATTTATTCTGGTAGCTATTTAAGTACTGTATTTAAGTATTTAAGTAATGTATTAGAATCGTTGATTAACACCCATAACACAAACATATAATTTGCTTACTTTGGGGTTAGATTCAATTTGTGTGTAAATTTTTTTTTATTATGTATGAAGGCAAACAAGCAGACGGATTTCCTGATGATAAGAAATTCACGCCGCCTAGAGGCACCAAAGGTGGTAATGGTGCGTTGCCAACCTGAGGCCGGAATGTTAGATCTTGAGCAAAAGTAAGCTTACCAGCTACCTCACCCTCCGAACCGGAACACGTCATGACGTTATGGCGGCTGGAATAGGTAGGGCGGTGGTACCAATAGGGATAAGAACAAAGATGGCGCGTAACGGAAAAATGTGACGCGTAACGAAAAAATGTTACACTAAATTTTTTTCCAACCCCGATAAAGAAGTTTCACTTCAAAACCCCACAAAAATCGACGGGCTATTGACTAAGTAACCGCTTAACACCTAAACCGTAACCGTAACGTAACGTAAACATACAAAAACGGTAAAAAACATAGTCGAATGAAGAACAGCTCCTTTGGAGTCGGTTAAAAATAAACGCATGTACCCCCTCATTTTAAATAAATAACTCTGCAGACAAATAACATAAACCGAGCTAACTATAAAAATAAACAAACTATATGAATATGATATGCGCATTACTCAACGATATCTACTAACATGGAAAAAACTGATACTGGAAAAATGTATTAAGGGGCCATATACGCTAAAATACGTCAGCAGTTTACTGTTTTTTTCATACAAAGCAATCATGGATCTTGCTGACAAAAATACACAAGATTAACATGAATATGCTTTACTAGACTAGTGTTTCCAAAACACGATTCATTCCACTTTGCTCGATAGAAAAAATCGAAAAGTTAACCCTTTTTTGAAAGCAAAACGCAAATGTCTACTTCAAATATGAAAATATCGACACCAGATTTAACGTTAACATAGATAAGTACTATACCTAAAAGATAAGTGTTTCAGTTTTTATACTTTTTTTCAAATTACTTTTATAGTGTCAAAAATAGTGATTTGTCGCTTAAGACGTTGTTTTGTATTTGCTATCTCTTTTGTATTTCTGTTGGTCGCTGGAGATAGCAGATACAAAACGTGTCATTTAACAGCTATTTGATGTACAGTTTACCCAGTGATCATCACTACAAAGTTTTTTTTTATGTCATTGGAAGGCAAACAAGCAGACGGATTTCCTGATGGTAAGAAATTCCCGCCGCCTAGAGACACCAAAGGTGGTAATGGTGCGTTGCCAACCTGAGGCCGGAATGTTAGATCTTGAGCAAAAGTAAGCTTACCAGCTACCTCACCCTCCGAACCGGAACACGTCATGACGTTATGACGGCAGGAATAGGTGAGGCGGTGGTACCAATCCGGGTGAATCGCTGCGAAACTCTACCACCTAGTCAGATGTCACGGTGTTAGTGACGGCAAGCCTATGCTCGCCTTTTACGAGCTGCCTGGCACAGGACGGCAGATGGTCTATTCTACAAAGGAGCCCGGACCAACACGGGGGATACGGAATAAGCCCCCTGGTCACAAATGTCTCTTCCCGTTGCAATTCAAACCTGAGCCACCCGGATAGTTGGTGGCATTAGGCTCGTATTCTGAAGGTAACGAAGGATCTAACACTGACGTGATCGAGGTGGTTTTTGTAATTTTTGATTTTAGAATGATTGTCGAATAACATGGCCTGATTGGCCAAAGAAAAATCAACTGTTTTTTTTATGATAATGGAAGGCAAACAAGTAGACGGATTTCTTGGTGGTAAGAAATTCACGCCACCTAGTGACAGCAAAGGTGGTAATGGTGCGTTGCCAACTTGAGGCCTGGAGGTTAGGCCTCGAGCAAAAATAAGTTTATCGGCTACATTACCCTCCGCACCGGAATACGTCAACAGCCAGCATTGGACGTTATGGCGGCTGGAATTGGTAAAGCGGTGACTCTACCACAGATTGCTACAATGTTTTCAAAGCCCCTTCTCTTTCTGAACCTTTCATACCTCTTCCCCTTCCTCTCTTTTCCCCGTGTTGGTCCGGGCTCCTTTGTAGAATAGACCATCTGCCTTCCTTTGCCAGGCAGCTCGTAAGAGGCGAGCATAGGCTTCCCGTCACTAACACCGTGACATCTGACTAGGTGGTAGAGTTTCGCAGCGACTCGCCCGGATTGGTACCACCGCCTTACCTATTCCTGCCGCCATAACGTCATGACGTGTTCCGGTTCGGAGGGTAAGGTAGCCGGTAAACTTACTTTTGCTCGAGGCCTAACATCCCGGTCTCTGGTTGGCAACGCACCATTACCATCATTGGTGTCTCTAGGCGGCGGGAATTTCTTACCATCAGGAAATCCGTCTGCTTGTTTGCCTTCCAATGTCATAAAAAAAAAATACCTATCATATACATCAGTTGTTAACAATAGATGACATTCAATATACGATTACAGATAGCTATGATTTCGCAGTAAGAACATATTTTGGACTAGTTGTACCCGCGACTTCATTCGACTGTCTGCAGTAAACAGTAACCCGTTTAAATAAGTAAACATCAATCGAAATAAACAGACAACTTTTGCATTCTTAACATAAAAAAATAATAAAAAAGTTTATTCTTTTTTTTATGTTATAGGGAGACAACAAGCAGACGGATTTCCTGATGGTAAGAAATGACGTCACCTATACACACCAAATGAGGTTGGTGCGTTGTCAACCTGAGGCTAGGATGGTCAACCTCCTGCGTAAGTAAGTAAATCGGCTACCCTACCCTCCAATCGAAACACGACAATGACGAGCATTGTCATTTTGCGGAAGGAATAGGTAAGGCGGTGGTGCCTGTATGTCCAGGCGAGTCGTTGCAGGACTCTTCCACCTAGTAAAACAATCGTTATACACATAAACAGTTTTAGAGCTCTCAACTGCTAAAGTTGAAAACTGTAGCGTAGTGAGAGTGCCCCCTTTTGAATTAGGTAAAACAATGTTCCTTATAATTAAAATTTATGAGAAACTAGCTGTACCGGCGAACTTCATTCCACCCGTTCAGTTTGTATAGGGAAAATAAAGTATTGTTTTTCCCATTTTCCCTACAATTTTCCCGGTTTCTCTCTTCATAACAACCTTCTTCTGACAATAACTAACACCACAAAAAAAGAATTAGCCAAATCGGTTCAGTCGTTCGGAAGTTATGCGCTTACCATCGACCACACATCCCAATAGACGCCGCATTGAAGGCAACTAGTTTCTGTCAACACATAAGTGTAATTGTTCTTATGTAGCTTATTACTTAAAAAGATATGACCAGTATCGACCAGGTTTGTGACCTGTAAACATTGTCGCGTTATTGTATAAAAAAATAAAAAATAGATTTAAAAATGACTGTTTGTTCAATTAAATGGTACGGTAAAGACAGCCGCATTTCAATTTACCGAAAAGATGGTAAAACTTTTTCCGTTGGTTGATTAAAAATAATAACATTCATAATTACATTTTAAATAATTTGATGTTTATCGGAGTTCATCATATATTGGTCGGTTATTGTTAGATGCGTGTTTACATCTCTTTCTTACACATGCGATTTTTGAGCTATCACTTTCGTTTGCATACAGCTAGTGATGGACTAATGTGCAAATCTATTTTATCGACATTTTCATTTATTTACCCTCAATAGGATACCGGTCTTGTACCGGTACTGTATGTTGGTATTTATATATTTTATCGATAAATTTAAGCACTGACAGAAACAATAAAACCTTGTTACTCTACGTACTTTTGAGTTGGCTACTGGATAGTGGAAAGTTACTCTTTTTTATGTGAGAAGTCAGCGAACAAGTACACGGCTCTCTTAATGGTAACAGATAATA
>NJDD01005151.1:19975-31669 GCA_002245505.1 Calephelis nemesis | reverse complement strand
TGTGACGTGCAATAACAAAATGCGATATAATCCGCTATAATGTCGCACTTTAAAAAATAAAAATAAGCATATCGATAAAATATATAGTTTGTATTAAATATGTCTCATCCCTAATCTAACATATCTTTTTATGAATATGACGTGTTGTCATTGCAAGGGCCAATAAGAAAGCAGTGCCTCACCTCCCCGCACCTCAGCTATTTGCCAGAATTGTTTCAAAGCAAAATTATAAAGAATAGGCGTCTATTGGGATGTGTGGTCGATGGCGCTTACCAACACATTTAGCAATTCATTTTTATAATATAGATTTATCTATAAGAAATACACAAACAATTATTAATTAAAAGAAAAGTGAATGAACTTTTGAATTTAAGGTGATGACTTTAATTTTTGCGTTTGTGTGTTGGAATTTATTACAAAGTCCGTATACCAGATTACGATGATCTGTTCCGATTCCGGATTTCAAGTTACTTGTTTAAATTGTAATGAGTGTTATGTCTGCAATTTCTAAACTACAAAGTTCATGACATAAAAGATCACGAGATAATCTCTAAAGCATGTACTACAAAACAAAAAAATGAATAAAATTGCCCTACACCGTAATGATTAGTAGCTATACGTTTTGACTTTTACCTCTCTTTCACGGAAACCCTTTTATTAAATAGGGCAAACAGTAGCCTACAATTTTGGGAGCATATTATTATCTGCAAAATTTCGTTGCAATCGGTTTAGTAGATTTGCAGAGAATCGAGATCAGCATACCCATATGTAGACATACAAAAACTTTTAAATGCTAAAAATGTAATTTATAGCACCTATTTTTTTAAATATCTTCATTAAATATCAATTATATAATAAGCGACATTGTAAACTTGTTTATGGTTCGAAAAAATAAAATTAAAAAAAAATTATACAAAATTTACCCTTCCATATTATTATCATTAGTAATAGACATATTTCGCAAAAATAATCTTCTATTTGAATCATAGGTTTGATATATACATAAAGACTGAGTTTATGAAGACTTTTATATGAAAGACCTTCCTTTTTTTAAAAAATGTTACCATTGGTCAATATTTATCGGGTAAGAAAGATTGGGATTGATTGCTCTTCATACCTATCTCTTATGAATATTTACATATAAGGTATGATGTACTACTTAATTTGTATAGAATAAGGAAAAAAACAATCCCGCTGATTTTCTCGCCGGATCTTTCAGTGTAAGGCCGCGTTCCGATCCGGTGGAGGTTTTTAGCTTTTACAAGTGCCTCATGTAAGGTATACGTGAATTAAAAAAATCAATTTCATAATTATTATTAAAATATTTGAAGTTTGCGCTAACACAGGAAGGACTTACGTAATGCCTACACTGGATTTTCCAGATGGTTAAACGTCGAAAGAAAATAATTAATTCTGAACTCTGAAGTAACTATTAATATTCAGAGAAAATCTACAAATAGAACATAACCCAGCCGGGTTTTTAGGATTACCATGATCTAAGATACATGTGAAATTGTCTAAGTTTCTTAGTAGCTCTGCGTTTCTTTTATTTTTTTTATAATTGCGATGACGACTGAAGGAAAACCTCGCCTCTGTAAAAAATAATCTTTTCTGAAAAAAAGAATGACGCGAAGCCTCGGATTCCATACGGTATTAAAAGATTTTATTGGTGCGTTGCCAACCTGAGACAGATATAATAAGTCTCTTTTGTTACAAAATTTACTGGCCACTTTAAACAAAATAGAACATGACATTGGAGAGCAGTAGCATTAGTGGCAGAAATATGTGAGAGAGTAAGTGTTAGTAGTAATATTACTCTCTCCTAGGCTAACTGACAGTCTAGTAGAATAATTCAACAGTTTAAACAGTCAGATTATTCCACAATCACATCTCTACGCCAGTTAACTACTTTTCACTAGTTGGTAGAGTTTCGCAGCGACTCGCCAGGATAGGTACCACCGCCTTATCTATTCCTGCCGCCATAACGTCAGAACTTGCTGTTGACATGTTCCGGTTCGGAGGATAAGATGAGGTAGCCGGTACATTTACTTTTGCTCGAGGCCTAACATCCCGGCTTCAGGTTGGCAACGCACCATTACCATCTGTGGTGTCTCTAGGCGGCGTAAATTTCTTACCATCAGGAAATCTGTTATTACTATTCTTTACTTGTGTTTATTTGTTTATTTAACAATCTTTTGCGTCAAAACTCTTCAATTGATTTTATATTTTGAACAAAAATCGTGGAGCTCCTTTTTTACATTCAAAACTGTTCCCACGCTTTTGTCCGAGTTTCCTATGTAGAATAGACCAGCCTTCCTGTCAAATTAGAGGAGGTGAGCAAAGATAAAATGGGTTATTACCAGTAAGAGCATTGCTGGTAGAGTGCTGTACTGCAACTTGTCCAGGTTGAGAACCACCAACTTAACTATTTTGCAATTATAGTGACTTTGTCATATTACGATTTGAAGGGTAGGGCAGCCGGTAGACTTGCACGATAGGCGTGACAGCCCGCACTCAATTACAACATCTATGGTGTCAAAGGGCCACGGCTGCCTCTCATTATCAGCAAAGCTTGTTTGCTGTTTTTGATATAAAAAAACGACGGGTTGCACTCCGGGAGTGCTGGCATAAGTGAAAACTTGAATATTAACGTTGTGCATTTTTGATATTTTGAAATGGTTAGGGAATAATTTTGCACGAATTGCTTTTATTAACAGTATGAAAGTACTATTATTTATGTAGTAGAATACAATATTCATTTATTGCGCTATCGTACACAAACATGACAACACAAACATTCACGATAAGATCACGTGTCCTGACGCAAGATTAGAAGTGTTTTACCCATTCAAAAAAAAGCGCTCAACGCCGCTAAAGAAGTTTTCACTTCAAAAAAATTCTGATACACACAAGCGAAGTCGCAGACTACAGCTAGTGTGATCTTATTGGTTGATTCGAATTGAGGGTCTACGTGACATCTTATATTTCAATTTATGTCCGAGAAGCGGCCCTTAAAAGTAAACACATTTTAATGCGTAGGATATTTTTTTATGATATTGGAAGCAAACAAGATGATTCCTGATGGTAAGGAATTCACTTCGCCTACAGACACCAAAGGTTGTAATGACACGTTGCCAACCTGAGGCCGGGGTCTTAGGCCTCGAGCAAAAGTGAGTTTACCGGCTACCTCACCCTCCGAACCGGAACACGTCAACGGCAAGCATTGGACGTTATGGCGGCAGGAATAGGTATGGCGGTGATACCAATCCGGACGAGTCACTGCGAAACTGTACCACCTAGTAGGATGTCACGGTGTTAGTGACGGTAAGCCTATGCTCGCCTTTTACGAGCTGCCTAGTAGGAAGGCAGATGGACTATCTGTCATCTAACATCTATTTATCTGAAGATTTTTTTTGATCTCTTATCATATAAAAAAAACAAATAATACACACTAAGATACGCACAATGTGATCTTATTGGTTGATTAAATTAACGACGACGTTACCCTTAAAAGTAAACACATTGTAATGCGTAGGATATAGCCATGAATGACAATGATAAAGGTTATTGGTAATGATATATCTTGCAATTAATGAGTAATACAATCATTACCAGTAGTTAATTTTCACATTAATATTTTAATGATGCAATAGTTTCATTGTTCATATCTCGTACTTGTTAATAGAGATGGATTGTAAATTTATATATAATTTTCATCTGGTGCGATGAGTTTAGAGGTTTGATCATAGAGGTTTATTTTAAATCAAAATCCCTTAAGGGAAGGTTGGATCTTAGTCTTGCCCCACATAAATTAATAAAATAAATATTAAATTATATTAATACAATATTGTTTTAATATATAAGAGAAGGCAAACAATCAGACAGATTTCCTGATAATAAGAAATTCACGCCGCCTAGCGATACCAAAGGTGGTAATGGTGCGTTATCAACCTGAGGCTGGGATGTTAGGCCTTAGCAAAAGTAAGTTTACCGGCTACCTTACCCTCCGAACCGGAACAAGTCAACGGCAACGTATTAACGTACGGCACGGTACCAATCCGGGCGAATCGGTGCGAAACTCGACCACCTAGTAATAGTAAGATGTCACGGTGTTAATGACGGTAAGCCTATAAATAAATAATAATAATAAATAAATATCCCTGGACAAGTTACACAAATTGAATTAAACCCCAAAGTAAACAAATTATTTGCTTGTGTTATGGGTGTTAGTCAACGATTGTAATTCATAGAAATACTTAAATAGATACCAGAATAAATTTAATAAACACCCAGACCCGGAAATGCAGACATCTAAATGTTCGTCACACAAATGTCTGCCCCCGCCGGGAATCGAACCCGAGCCTCGCGGTTGGTCGCTGTAGTTAGGCGTATACGCTAGCGGCTAGACACTCGACCAACGAGGCGGTCCTATGCTCGCCTTTTGCGAGTTGCCTAGTAGGAAAGCAGATGGTCTATTTTGCTAAGGAGTCGGAACAACACGGAAAACAATATTATATTAATAAAATAAGTCTTAAATTCATCCTTGTGCATATTACGCTTAAATTAGTACAAAGTTAATATTATAAGAATGTTAATAGGGATACTATGAAATTAAATTACAATTGGGCGGCGACTTGTCCTGGTAGGGATCCAACGCCTTGTCTATTACGGTAAAGTAGGCAGAAGACTTGCACAATAGGCCTGCAATCCCGGCCACAGGACCATGGTATACTTGTTCTGTAAAATCCATGGTGTGTTCCACAATTATTTCTTACCATTAGGAGAGCCGAAAGCTAGTTCACAGCCCTCGCACAAAAAAAGCTGTAAAATTTATCCTTTACAATGCTTCAGAGGGCACTTTTTAAAAATAAACAATTGTAACATTAAGTTGTTTAATGTAACCTTACCTATATATTTAAAAATCAATGCCACTTTTCGTTGTAATTTTATAACTCTAGATCGGGCTCACCTATCCAAACCAAAGGTTTAGACTTTGTTCGGACTATCTAGTAGATGGTTTATGTGAAGTTTGCATAAAATCAGTCCAGAGGTTCTTCATTTATCACATTTTTTGAAATAAATTAATTCAATTAATGGCGGGTCATTTTTTTGTGAGTATTTTTCAGTCAAACTGAAACTTTTTACAGATGGGTATTTTGCTGTCATATTGAACCTTTTTTAGTTGTTTTTTCTTTTTTGTTTTTTTGTGTTAAGTCATTAATGCGATCATATAGCGGTCATATGCGTAGCGAAGCACGTACCGGGCCGCTAGTAATACATAGAAAAATGAATCCCCATTCCCCTAAGGAGTCGCATCAAACCTGGCCAACTGACGGATTGACCAATTTGACTTATTCCTTTTTCTAACTTCAATTATTGTTAAGAGTTATAATGAAAAAAAACATTTGTAGGTTGGACAGGACGATGTCTATCGGCTCAGCTTGTCCTATTAATGTTATAAATATCCTATTAATATAATATATTTTAAAGTTTGTGTGCTTGTTTGTTACTTCTTCACGTACAAACTGACGAACCGATTTTCTTGAAATTTGGCACACATATAGAGGGTAACTTGGATTAAAAAATAGGGTAGTTTTTATCCCAAATAATTTTCCTGTTTAACCATAAACCACGCGGGCAACGCCGCGGGCAACAGCTAGTATAGAATATATTTAAGATGTTGCAAATGTTTACATTTTATGCTTAGAAGTCCTTAAATAGAATAACTTATTCATTCCATAAAGTTCTTGGAAATCTAAATTATAAATACGAAAGATTGGCATGTTTGTTTGTTACTCCTACTGCAAAAACTGAAGAACCGATTTTCATGAAATTTGGCACACATATAGAGGGTACCTTCGATTATAGAAAACAGAATAGATTTTATCCCGATAAAATGTTCCTGTGAGACTATTTACAACGCGGGCAACGCCGCGGGCAACAGCTAGTACAGAATATATTTAAGATGTTGCAAATGTTTACATTTTATGCTTAGAATTTCTTTAATAGAACCACTTATTCATTCCACAAAGTTCTTGGAAGTTGGAAATCTATATTATAAATGCGAAAGATTGTATGTTTGTTTGTTACTCCTACTCGCAAAAACTGACCAACCGATTTTCATGAAATTTGACACATATATAGAGGGTAACTTGGATTAACACATAGGGTAATTTTTATCCCGAAAAATGTTCCTGTGGGATTAACGCTGCGGGCAAAAGCTGGTATAGAATATATTTAAGATGTTGCAAATGTTTACATTGTATGCTTAGAAGTTCTTTAATAGAACCACTTATTCATTCCATAAAGTTCTTGGAAATCTATCATTCGATTGGCGATTATCAGTATCTGATAGACTGTTGAATCGCCGTTATTGTTACGCTATCAATATTTCCATGTATTTATAATTTAACGCTGACCTATCGGCGTATCATTTTGATAAGATAGACGCAGTGTTTATTGGGCATCATTGGGAATTGCAAGCATCGAAAAAATAAATGTTTATTCGTTGTTAGCGCGTGGTCGAAGCTACAGGTAGTTTGGACGAGGGGAGGCGTGCGGATTTGCGAGAGCTTCAAGGGCGCTGCAGCCTCCGGTCTGGCGGTCGGTCTTGGTCATAGCCATTTGCCATTTACCGGACGTCGACGGGCTATACCGCACGTACTATGCTCCTCAAGTAAACAATGCATTCCGCTACAATGGACAAAAACCACCTGTTATAACAGAGTTATTTATTTGTAAAAGTCAAAAGTGTAGATTTTTTGTATACAATGAGATATTTTGATGTTTTTTTCGCGTTTGCGAACGCGTTGATGGTTTTCAACAGTGTTGTAGCTAAAGATATTATTGTTTTTAATAAGTGTTGTGCGCGAAATGAAAGTTTAATAAAAGTGTCTGAAAATGAAACTTTCAGTGGTAGCTACGAGTGCGTAGACATTGATAGTTTAAGAGAATTGTATAATGTTTATAGTGATCCCCTCTTTGTAAGTAAGAATGTTGTATTAAATGCCTTATTACCTAGTGATTGTCAAGAGTTGCAAGAATCACCATTGAATGCTGCAGATGAAACCTCGCTGACTATAAAAAGTCATTGCTACGATAGACTAGTAGCTGAAGTAGTCAATGGCACTACCAAAAACAACATTCCCAAGACAGTAGCAATAAGTTGTGTTAATAGTACAATACCAGAAAATGCATCTCTGTCTAATTTGAAGGTTTATCATGTACGAAAATGTTGTCGAAGAGGACAAAGCTATGACAGGAACTTTAAGAGATGTCGAGAGAGTGTTTATAATACAACCAACGATGACTGGTTAATTGAAAACTTCTACTTAAATGGTGATTACATCTATGAAGTTGCTGATGAAGAACGAAATCCACGCTGCAAGTTTGATGAATATGGCATAGAACTTGATGAACGTAGTTACGTTTTTTCTATTAGAGGAGCTTCTTTGATAGCGTTAAGTAGAAATGGAGAAAAAGGTGGTAGGCTCTTACCAGGACAATGGTGCGTAGATCGTGATTATTCAAACAATGAAGTGGTAGCTCATGTTTGTACAAAAAATTGTGATATGTTTGGCGCATATTGCGTTAGAAAATGTTGTCCACCTGGAGAACATTTTAAGCCTCGCCACTGCGGTACTTTTGCTAGTTCCTGTGTTCCAAATGAGGATCAAGAAGTTTTTTACAACATTACCACTTATACCAATCAACTGAAGGATGAAAACACAAATTTCGGTAAGCGGATCGTTTTAATGTTGAAATGAAATGAAATTTATTTATTTGCGGAATATGTGTGTTAAAAAAGTTGTTACAAAGATATTTAAGCATATGAAATATTCGACCACATTGTGGTGTGCAAATATTTAATTAAATTTAGAGAAATTAAATATTTATTTACATTTTAACATTTAAATCGCAGCACTTATTTATATTTTTAATAGATATTTTATTTATATGTTTAGTAAGTCTAAGTCAACTTTATCTTTTCCCACTCTAAAACGGTGACAATTTTGAGGAGGCCATGAAAAATTACACTATCTTAAGTATTGTGCTATTAGATAATGACATATATCTGAGTGAAAACGTTACGAAAATCCCAAAAGATGCAAACAACAAGTTTCCCCGTGTTGGTCCGGGCTCCTTTGCAGAATAGACCATCTGGCTTCCTGCCAGGCAGCTCGTAAAAGGTGAGCATAGGCTTACCGTAACTAACACCGTGACATCTGACTAGGTGGTAGAATTTCGCAGCGACTCACCCGGATTGGTACCACCGCCTTATCTATTCCTTCCGCCATAACGTCATGACGTGTTCCGGTTTGGAGGGTAAGGTAGCCGGTAAACTTACTTCTGCTCGGGGCCTAACATCCCGGCCTCAGGTTGGCAACGCACCATTACCACCTTTGGTGTTTCTAGGCGGCGTGATTTTCTTCCCATCAGGAAATCCGTCTGCTTGTTTGCCTTTCAATATCATAAAAAAACAGGAAGATATTTGCGTATATCATACCTGCTGTGGTTGCCACTACGAACATGTGTTTAGTGTCTAATTCTATTCCAAGACTGTTTACCACAACCTTCCTTTAGTGGTTCAGTTGTTGGACTTGGCTGCATGAGGTTCCGAGTTCGATTCCCGGGTCGGGCAACAAAAAGAAATTTGGGTTTTTCAAATTTTCTAATAAAAAAAATTTTGCTCGGGATTAGATATGTGCCCGGTTGGCGATAGGCTTGCCAACTATCGCATTGTGGGACTTAGTGTCTTAGGCTAATCGTGGGTGCTTCTGCCTACTTCTTCGGGGATATGAGCGTGAAGATACTTTTTACTTCTTTCATAAAGCAAACTTAACAGTATGGACTGTTAAATTTTAAAGCAGACGGCTTTTAAGATAGTAAGAAATACACGCAATCGCAAGAAACAGATTTTAAAGATTTTTCAATGATGCGCTGTCCACTTGAGACAGGTGTATTAAGTAAGTTCAACTAGATCTAAACCGGAACACGACCGTAGCGAGAACTGACGCCAAAGCTGTCGAAATGTTAATCGAAATGTTAAATAAGTTACAAGACAAATCAGTTGTTTCAACTTAATGGTTATTTCAATACATTATTTTGTATATACAAAAGATTATTGACAAATCATAAAAATTGCACGTCATAACCCAAGTGTAATCAAATAGTCATAGGGTTTACTCATATATATCTTATTCTTATCTTATATATAAAAAAATCTTGAGTCACGATGTATGTTGCCAAACTTCAAAACTACTGAACTGATTTCGATAAAATTTCGCAACTATTTGTAGTGTGATCCAACTTAAAAGATAAGGTAGTTTTTATCCGGATATTGGCGGGACGAAGTTCGCTGGGGCAGTTAGTATATATATAAATCTTGTGTCACGATGTATGTTGCCAATAAACTCCAAAACTACTGAACCGATTTCGATAAAATTTCACATATATCTGTACTTTGGTCCATCTTAAAAGATAGGATAGTTTTTATCTGAATGTTGGCGGAACGAAGTTCGCTGGGGCAGCTAGTATTACATAAAAATCAACGCCACTTTTCGTTGCAATTTCCTTTTTAGGTAAACCCGTTCTTGAGTTACAACTCAAGAACGGGCTCACCTATCCAAACCAAATATTTAGGCTTTGTTCGGACTATTTAGTAGATGGTTTATGTGAAGTTTGCATAAAATCAGTGGAGCGGTTCTTCATTGATGTAATTTATTTAAAAACACTTGTACTTTCCACAATATATTTTATTTTTATAATTTAGCCAACCGGTTTCGTTATACAAGCATCATCAGGGCTATATAACAACGGTTCTTCATTTATCACATTTTTTGTAACAAATGAATTCAATCTATGGCGGATCATTTTGTTATTGGGTATTTTTCAGTCAAATTGAAACTTTTTTTGACCGCCTCGTTGGTCGAGTGGCTAGCGTACTCGCCTCACTACATCGACCAACCGCGAGGCTCGGGTTCGATTCCCGACGTGGGCAGGCATTTGTGTGATGAACATTTAGATGTCTGCATTTCCGGGTTTGGGTGTTTATTAAATTTATTTTGGTATCTATTTAAGTATTTATATGTAATAGTATCGTTGACTAACACCCATAACACAAGCATATAATTTGCTTACTTTGGGGTTAGATTCAATTTGTGTGATTTTTCCAGGGGTATTTATTTATTATTTTTTAGGTTGCATTTTTCTTTTGTTGTGTTATGTCATTAATGTGGTCATATACGTAGCGAAACACTTACCGGGCCGCTAGTAATATATAAAAACTGTTAGCAAGTACATACTGTTTTCTTATTTTTTCAAACGAAAGGATAGTACTAAGCTAGTAAAGTATTATTAAAGTTTTGTATGTGAAAACATTAAAGAAAACAATTTGAGTTTGAAATTAAACAGTGTTTTCTGTAAGAAAATAAAAGATTGATTTGTACCTATGATTTGAAGACTGTTTTGTATGGAAATCTTACCGCCTTACCACAAACAATGTTTAGACGCCTGTTTAGTTAAACACTGTTTAAAATTAATATCCAACACTTTGCTTCACGTGAATGACATGTCAGCATGTTTTTGGTTCGGAATTCAATTTTAGACACTGTTTAGTAAAACGCGTGTTAAACGAATGTTTAACATTTTTGTAGCCTAACGTCTAACCTTTTGAGTCCTTCGCGCTTTCTTTAATTCAAATTATGAATATGAATAAAGAGGCGATAGTAACTCATGTATGTTATCTAAACTTTTCTGGTGAATGAACACTTTCAGAACTAGCACATATGTGTTTTGACGTAGATAAAAGACTTTGTTGATACATTTCACTTTGTTGTTTATATATTGCGTCTTTTTGTTTATTAGATGTTTATGTTTCTAGGTCTCGATGCGTTTATTTAATTTTCCAGTATCTATTTTAGTATTTTTGTCTATTTTTATCGTTGCGTTGTTTCATAAGTACCGTTTAAACATTAAATATATCACTAGCTGCCCCAGCGAACTTCGTCCCGCCAACATCCGGATAAAAACTATCCTATCTTTTAAGATGGACCAAACTACAGATACATGAGAAATTTTATCGAAATCGGTTCAGTAGTTTTGGAGATTATTGGCAACATACATCGTGACACAAGATTTGTATATACCTATATTAGATTTTCTAAGAAAAATATTAATATGACCTACGGGCTTTTTTTTGTCTGGGTATACGGCTTTAGTTTTTTAGTAATTTCCAAGTAATTTGGGTGTGAATTTTTTAATATTAAGAATATTATTATAGAACAAAATAGCAAACATTCAGAACCCTAATGTAAAAAGACACTATTGACACAATTGTATTAGTAGGAACTTTTGTACAGTGTGTGGCCGCGTTCCGATCCGGTGGTAGTTTAAAAAAATGTCGACGCGCACAAATACCACATGTATGGTTCAAGTGAATAAAGTTTTTTTCTGATTCTGATTTGATTATTCATTTGCTCTGTTATTACATAATCGGTTAGTGCTGTGTGCTGTGCTCGCCTTTTACGAGCTGCCTGGCAGGAAGGCAGATGGTCTATTCTGCAAAGGAGCTCGGACAAACACGGGAGAATATACTTAGTCTGGCCATAAATACTGTTACACTTAAAAATAAAAAATATTACATTTGAATTTCGAATCTGTCATTTTTATACGATTGTTCATTGTGTTTTCTCA